>VYWZ01000175.1:0-19183 GCA_008711595.1 Fusarium xyrophilum | reverse complement strand
TTTTAAGATCTTTACTTTTACTTGACGGGAAAGCGCTTCACAAAAGAGCGCATCTGACAGAAATTATACAAGGAATGGCAGGAGATTTTCAACAAAATGTTCACTGGTCACGTGTGAGTCTATCAGTGGCCCGTCTGGGAGATTAACATACTGTATTGAAGTCTATCTGCTTCCTGCCTACAAGGTTACTGATTGAGTCATCACAAAAGCATATTATTCTGCTTTTAATTGGGAGACTTATCTTTATTGAGGCTATATGTATATTGCCTTCTAAAAGCTGAAGTTAAATGGGGGTTTTCGGTGTGTTGGCTTGATATGTCTCTTTGAGGCATCATAAGCTTTAGGCATCAATGAACCATAAGCCCTGCCCAAGAAGCGTGCTACACACGAAGCAGATCTTTGGGCCTTGCTTTACAATCGGGGACCCTTTCAGCACCTCGTTCAATTTATTCAATCCGCAGCTCCAGAGAGCCTAATGAACTGTCAGCTCCACGGGACTGTTGACTCAAAAGCTGTACCGGAACGTCCAAGACAAACCGTTAGACATGAGTTCTGAGGAAAGATGGACCCAAACTAATGGATCTATAGACTAAGGTAAAGTCCTCTTTGGGGCCAATAAGGATAGCCTCGAACAACGACCTGAGTGAAGATGAACTCGCAAGAGATGATGCCACAGAAAGGGTTAAAAGTGAGGACGAATCTGAACTAAGCACAATCACCTCGCCGGAACTAGTTTCTATGGAACTTCAGCTTGCCCCTATTATTCTCGACTCTCAGAAGGACGCTATGACCGTCGTTTCGCAAGTAGGGTCCAGTTCCTCCATGGAGGGCAGATTAAGGCAGTCGGAGGCAGATCTTCTCAAACAGAAGAGCTATTCCGTGACTTTAGCGAATCGGTTATCCGAGCTCAAAAGAAGGAACCACGACTTGGAACATTGCATTCGTCTTGCCAGCTCAGCCCAGAGTTTTTCATGGGGAGGAAAATCGGCTGCGAGAGGTTATATCCAGTCTAAAGGACAAGCTTAACCGAGAAGGACTTCTTACAAAGAGCTACAAGGATCTAGAAACAGATAGGCTTGGGTTCCTAAACACTTCTCTCGGGACAGAGTACGAGAACCTTCACTCAAACATCTGCGACACTTGTTCAATGATTTGTCATTTGAGTTTAGACGGCGCCCTCGCGGAACAGCGAACGGGTTTCTCTCACCTGGTGGATAATTAGGCTAGACGCATTGGTGGGCACGATCTCGGCTCCCTTCTTGGCTACTGCGAGACGGTACATCTACCGAAGAAAGTGGTTTTGGCTTCTCTACTGACGGCAGGCATCTTCACACTCGTCCTTGAAGAGATATTTCCAGCCTTCCTGGTGGCTAACTCGCCACTCTTAGACCAGTACAGAAAGTATATAGAAACTCAAAGTAAGTATGCCATTCTCCTGACACTTGATCTTGCTCACTACTTAAAGACTGAGCTAACAAGGCCAGGTGGATGGAACGCACTGTAACGGCTTGATATCATTCCCATAAAGTCTCTCTTATCAGGCCGGGATGTCAAGAACCGGATTATCTCAGAAAGGTCTGAGTGGCTCTCCAGCTTGATGCTGCAGAATCTGAGCTGCTTTCTGCCCGCGAGAAGTCGGGATATAACACAACGCTTATCTCGTAGCGAACCCGGAACGGAGACTCACAGCGATATGAGAAGCACCTTGCATCATGCGTTGAGAGTCAAGATGGGGCCTATACTTACTGTAAGACGGCTTAAATATCTCTTCTTCAGGCCTGGTACGCTATTTGACGGGAAGACGATAGAGGTCGTCAAATCTCAAGCTGGAGAACTCTGCACTCTTGGGTCGGGAGATTGAGATCTGCTGCTTATTGCCTGCTCTTTTCGCCTTTTCGGAGGCAGCTGATTAGACTAGAGTTAAGAAGGCGCAGATGACTTTATAAGCCTCTTGCCGCAATTCTATTTCCTAAAACACCGCCGTCCAGGATAACAATAGACATTTACAGAGCGGGTCACACACAACCTTAGTGTTAAAAACAAAACCACTGTGCCAAAAGCCCTACAGAATGTACAACACTTGGACAATAGCACGTGATTACAATCCACGGACCACATGTTTACGATTCTTGCTTGCGTTGACCCACTCCCTCTTTCCATCTTCTTCCTTTTCATCTTCTTCCTTTTCATCTTCTTCCTTTTCATCTTCTTCCCTTTGATAATCATCATCATCAACCTGCAAATACCTGCAAATTATACAATCGATCACCACAGGTCAACGAAGTTATTGGCGCCACCATAAGTCGGTTCGATTCGGCACCTGAAAATTCGGTGTCGCATGTTAATCATAGGCTTCTGTTTGTTGTTACTTTCCCCATACTTATTCTCTGTTCCCTTTACTCGGACAATCCCGCTTTCGACCCAGGTTATTGTCTTCAGCAACTAACAAGCTTGGAGTATGGCACCAACTAGCCCCTAGGAGAGAGCTAGTAGTAATTTGCCTATTCAGGCCCGTGTTGAATACGCTCAAAGGGACGACCTCACTGCACCATATGAAACACCAGTTCGCCGCGCCGCGTCCCAACCATACGAGACGGTCATTTGTCTCGACGACATTCATAACCAGACCCTTGTCCCCCTCCCTACCACCTTTACCAAGAATCTCGCCTCTCCTGTTACCATGGCCCAGAATAAGCTTGTGCATGTTGGCTGGAAGCGTGTGGCTTGGCCTGAACTACGAATCCAGCGTCTTGAAACGTCCCGTGAACGACTGCCAAGCTCTATCCAAAGTCTGAGGGCAGATATCCGAAACCATGCTTATTCTCTCCTCAAAAAGTATGACTTGCTCTACCGAGACGAGGATGGAGACATAAATGAAGTCCTCTTGGAGATGAGACAGCAACACTTGGAGCCTGGCACTGCACAACCTACCATCATCATGATCGCTCGCTGGTCATCCGACAAGACTGTTGCTTTCCGGGACTTGGCTCAAGAAATGGTCGTATGGTTGGCCGAATGGACTAGCAACGTTTCGCAACGCATCAACGTAGAGATCACAGCACCAGAGAACGTTCACACCATCTATTATGGCGCAGTAGGCGATCGAGCCTTATCCAAGGCCTGGGACTCCACCAGGAAGTCAATCCGAACCCTTCTTGACTCTCTACAGAACACCAGGGGCTCATTAACGTGTCTGGCGTTACATAAGTATGGAGTCAATCCAGACATTGATGCCAATCCCCCAACAGTCTATATCTCGATGGATCATCGCTCTGATGAATCTGGATGGCACCATGATGCTACTTGCGTCAAAAGGCTGCTCGATAAGCAAGGATGGAATCATGTTCAGGTCCATATTGAACACAACCTCAACATGTTTTATACATTCCGAATGCTACCAATCATTGACAACAAAGCGGCGCGTATTAAAAATGGGTTAGAGAACAACAAGCGGATCACCAGCGAGTACGGCAACGTGGTTCGCATCGGCCACGACATTGGGGCTGCTCGCTATGTCGATGTAATCAATAAGAAGAATTTGGAGAGAGACCCAGGTCTTGGTACTCTGGGATGCTTTGTCCAGATTAAGACAACCAATCACCAAGAGTGGCGAACCTTCATCCTCACCAACTACCATGTGGTCAGACCAGCTTTTGAAGGATTCAAGCTGGAGATGAAAAGCACGAGGAGTGTTCCAGCGGCTCCAGAGAAGGATAGCGATCTCTGGTATGTTGATATCAATGGATACTCCCCCAGCAACAAACACAACCTCAAGGGTCGGGTCCGTGGCATGGAATGCCCATCTCGGACTAAGCATAACTTCACTATAACTATGCTCAAAAATATCATCGCCGGTCTAGAGAATTCATTAGCGCACCTCCAGGCCACCAATAGCCAGCAGCATCTGAGGACCATAACTACGCTCAGATCCAGGATCACGACTTTGAACGCTGAAATGCGACGAAAGATAGCCTTCTCTGAAGCTGGTAAACAGGCCGTTGGCAAGATCTTTCTTTGCCCTGGCTTTTTACGCACATCCAATGGGCGAAGGATGGATTGGGCTTTGATCTCTGTTGACAAATCCCGAGAATGGTCTAATTCTCTTCCAGGTGTGGACGATTGGATCCATCTGTCAGAAGATGCTAAGCCATCGCATACCTACAGCGTGTCAATCAAAGATCCATCACGATCACTGGAGGAACCAAAAGACCTTGGCCATGTTTATAAATTCGGAACTGTCACAAAGGTGACCACTGGGGACTACTCTCACGACCAGGAGGATGTTATGCTGCACGATGATGAGCATCTTGACAAGGCTGTGCGCAGCACTACGACAGAAGTGGCTATCCAGCCATTGGGCCCGGGGAAGTTCTGTTCCCATGGAGACTCAGGATCTGCTGTTTTTGACAGTGAAGGAGGAATTGTTGGTTTGTTGTTTAGAGGACACAAACACCTAGGAACTCATGCTGGATATGGGTACGCAACACCAATTGAGTTGGTGTTTCAGGACATCAAAGACTTTTCAGAGCAAGGTGTCACGGATATTCGCATTGCACAGTAGTGGAGCTTATATTTCTTTTGGGAGATTGGGAGTTCAAGAGTAATAAGGCACTACTAGGGTCGATATCAAATCAATTGAGGGTTTACAAATTAACAAGACTGAACCTTCTGGGAGCTTTGTGTTTAAAACTCCATGTGACAGCCTATTTGAGTAGTTAAGAACAACGTCTGTAGTGTGACACTGATAGTCTTGCCATCCCCTAGAAAGCCTCTCGGGGCATCGTAGCGTATCCCTCAACTGCAATCCCCTGCGACGTGCGGTAATCAATATAGATATCCCCATCTTTGCCTAAAAAGAATTGGCCTCGTGGCCAGAGCGAAAAAACACTGGGTCTTTAATGGAAGCCGAAAACCATCAATCTAGCGGGGTCACCATCTGGGCTCTCAGTTCCATGTACTACGAGGTCTACTCGTGCTTGAACCTCCAGATTGCCATGATTTCTAGCACGAGCTGTTTCTTCCCCTGTCATCCCTTTGTAGGCGGGGTGCTCTACAAGCGGAAACGTAAACGTCCTCAAGAAAGGCTCTGCCTCAGTCTTTCTAGTCGAGGCCATCCTGCTGAGAATGTGACGGGTGATTTCTTTGAGTTATGAAGGTACTGATGTCACCTTATCTGCTCGAACACAAGGTCGATCGGCGCCCGAACGCCGGCTGACCTGTCCGTCAAAAAACAGGTTCTTGGCTGTATTTGGCATCCAATCATAATCAGATTTTTATTTTCAACACCCTGGTGATGAGGGGGCCGTTGAGAAATGGCTGCATTGCGGGCCAGGCGGATTGTGTCAGATCATCCAGCCACACAGAGAGGAGACAGAAAGAAGAGTGCACTCCTGGGAGCCTCTGGCGTCGAATTCGATTAGTATTTCTGTCATCCCCTTTTGTTCCAGCTGTGGTAAGTCCTATTCATGCTAATCAGTGTCTGCCAAGTAGCTGTGCATTGCATGCGGCTGAGTGTCCCCTCAGGCCTTGAAATAGGTATCTACTCCTGGCTGACATGAATCAGGATTCTGAATCTTTCCCTTAATCTTGAAGCACTGCGATTCACACAACCTGAACATACCAACTTTTACCTATTAAAGAGCTTCGCGCTATCAACCATACGACATTTCAAGATCCATATCAAGCCTTCCAGAATGTTCAAAGTCATGACAATCAGAAGTCCCCCCCCCCTGGCGCCATCTGGCTCTTGTTGCTGTTTTTCAGCTTCCTGGACTCCACCATGACAGGTTTGCTTGACGATGGAGACGACTTCAGTAATAATCTAGTCTCAGGTCTTGCGCCGTACGTCCAAGTAATCTCATTTCAATGTGAATGTAGACTGACTTAAATGCATAGCATTTTGGCGTTGTTTGGTGAAAAGGTCACTACACAGTTTATGAGTCAGTCAACTGGATGGGCTGACTGTATTCTGCTTTCCATGGCCCCAATCGGTATTGTTACTATAATCGTCAGCTCAATCCGGGTCGGGGGATATCGCTGGCTAAAAGCGATCGTTGGACGTGCCAGGGAGAACATTGTCGCTGCTGAGCTCGAGGTTATGTCCTCAACTTCGCATGAAGCGTGTGAGCTCTGGAACGGAAGGACTATTGTTAGATGCCCCGGATCGGCAGACATCTGTGAGTCCATATCACATATGCATCTATCCCACAGCTGCCACGAAACAAAAGCTGGATCTGAAGAATGGTGGAATCAAGTCCGTGGGGATCATGGATATTTCGGAAGCTAGTGGTTATCTGGAAAAAACGAGAGAAGAAAAGGAGTAAGCGCCAATTAACCTCCTCATCTGTGCCCAAAACCAACAATAGACTGAAGACGCATTTTACAAAACCACGCGAGGTTTATGGATGAAGTTTCAAGGAGTTTGGTGCAATGTTCAGCAGCTCGCCAAGAACCTGAAATCTTTCAGCGTCATCAATATTCTGCAACGAATTGAGGATAAGGGAAAGACAAGTGAGACAAGTGGTGACGACCTTGGCTGTAGTACAATCAGTCGAGTTGAAAGAGGCGAGGCCACTTCGTCATCCAGAGTGCATCAGCAACAAGATATCAGCTTACCGTCACAAAACGGCGGCACTGCAGAATCGAAGCAAAACACCTCACAAAGGCTTGGGAGCAATGAGATTATTATCGTACGAAACCCAAAGCACCCGGCGCCGAATCTATCCTTGAGCTGTCAGGCAGATGACAAACGCTGGCATCTCTGAGTGTATGCTGTCGTCGGCATCATTATACAGGGAGGAGTTTTGGTCTACTTTGGCTTTGTGACTGAGTACCGGTCTTTACGGTTCGAAAAGGAGGGTAGCGCAGTGGAGGATTATGCTATGCCACTGGCCATCACAGGCTCTGTCCTGCTTGTGATTGGGATGCTAATATGCTCTCACGTGGTCGAGAGTAGCAGCAACGAGACTGTCCACGAAGTCACGGATGCGAAAGCCGAGCGTACTACCGCAGTCGCAATGGTTTGGCTTCAGAAGCAAAGGACAGTGGCTGATCAATTCTTCGAGTCGGCAGTCATCTATCCAGAAACGCCGCGATATCAAGTGTGTGCATTCACACGGGCTATCGGAAACGATGGCGAACAAGCCGACCATACAAGGTCTGGAAGGCGCAGACCAGGGAAACACGGAGACGAGCAAGACAAAACGGACAAGCCCGCTGATTGGCGTTTGAAGACGCTGACATCACTCGGGACGCTTGTGAGTCTGCTCGGCATTGTAGGCCAGTTCACTGGTCTCAGAGGAATGCATTGGACTGCTCCAATCGCACAACTAGGAGCCGTTATCATAATGACTGCTCTCAGAGCAATGGTGGGACGCCATTTAGCCAATGGTACCGATCACATATATCGTATTCCTGGATTTGAGCTCGATTGGCTTGTCTTATCCCTGACCCGTGCGAGTACTGCCCCATGGGTTCCCCGGGTGACAAAGAACGAGAGAGCTTGGGAGAAGGTCTGGTCGAAGACTTGGTACTCAGAACTATGGAAGGATGTCAAATTGAGGTCACATCACTTGTGGGAAAAGCTCATGCCCAATCTTCATGATGCCGTTGAGGAACCTGAACACCGCGAGGATATCAACGCTGAGCCGGCCTTTGGCCTTTGGAAAGTAGACAGTGGAACGCCTGGTAACATTCAGGATCTTGATGCCCAAGCAATTGAGGAGGCAGACGTGAGAAATGGCAGTGCTGCTGACAAGAAGCGGTTCCAAGAGGTGAGAAGACTGCCTAATGCGAATAGCATCTTGCTTCTCAGACGGCACTTGGGTGAACTTGGCAATTGGAAGAGTCCTGCTATTTCAGAAGCACTGTCACTTGCTAAGGCTATCGAGATAACCATGAACACTTTCGCTCCGTTCTTGAAGGACGCAGTGGAAGGAGGCCAGAATTTTACATGGACGATGAAAGTTAAGGCTGAGGCTTCCAACCCTGAGTCCTGTAACCCAATCGGCTTCAACGTCAAAAGGACAGCAGATGGCTGGGCAGCACGCGCCGACGAGCTCGATGCTGCGCTCTCACTATGGCTGTATTCGGTGTCACTAGAAGTCGATCAAGAGGGAGATTCTACTAGTGTGTTCCCTTCGTCTGATGATCTATGGGTACGAGGGGGAAAAGTACAAAAACGCCGATGCCTGCAAATCTTAGGACCTTCTACTGTGGGCCTACTTCGAGATCTTGATTAGTGGATGCCCAACGGACTCAAAGGGATTCTTGCGGCGCAGGTGCAGCGGAAACCTAGGCCCTTGGAGAAGATCAAGAGAGGAGATTTCCTCACATGGTACAGGCAGAGAGAGTTGCATACAGCGGGAAGAGGTGGCCTCATTTTGACGAAAGCAAAATGAACCCTTCAGTCGAATACTACGCTGCAATGGACCTTGAAACATTCGGGCTCAGCTGGAAGGATCTACCAAGTTCTAAAACAGATGAATCGGAACAAATGACACACTGGAGGTGGCGCCCAGCTGAGGAAATCCACAGAGAGTTTACACACGAAGTACAAGCCCTGAGCTGTCCCTTGGTTGTTGAGTCGCAGGACTCGCTTGAAAGGCTCTACGCCAGAGACATGTTTTCAAGCTTTATTTGGACTCTATCAAGTCATATTAGGCCTTCAAGCGTCGGAAGGACCCTCGAGGCCACGGTTACATCTTCAAAAATTACTAAGACGACGGATACAGTGTCACTGAGAAACGAAGACCTTTCAAAGCTTGCCAAGGCCATCGCAGAGCAAGGTACATGGGCTGAGCACGAGGTTTATCTCAGTTTCATACCCCCATTGGGTGCTACGGATAATCTACCGGGGTTTGATGCTGTTATTGATCTAGTCGTACAGGCTGACACTGGTCGCAAGCCCAGATATCATACGACTGGCTCCTTGATACAGCCATGCTGTTTCCGCCAACGAGCTACGTGTATTGGAAGACCATCGCCATTCTTTTGAGACTTCATACCAGGATATCATATTCCGAAATTAGAACCTTTCGCTCCCAGAGAGATGATGTGTATGAAACAAAAGACCTACTGGAGATGAGGGCCCGACTTCATTCCATGCTATACGAACGAAACCAGAATATTGTCAATGTGCGAAAAAGCCTCGAAAAAATGTTTGACATGCACAAAGAGCTTAAGCCATTTCAAGTTTCAGCAGAAATCAGATCGGGCCTCGATATCTGGAGACTGCTTCAAGTTAGAGAGCACTGGCCACTAGTCAGGCTAGACGTGTTCAGCTCAGAAGCGATACAGGGAGATGCACGTGACATTTTTAACTTCACAGAACTTCACCATACAATGCGAAGTAATTTGCTGTTCTATGAATATGTCCACCGGGATCTCTTCGAGGGGGCATCTGGGCAAAGCGTCGCCGAGCTTGATCGGCTATGGAATGAGTACCTCGAGGCCTTGGGCTCTTCCACTAAGAGAGTGAATATGTTAGAATCAGACCCGACCTGTTGGCCAGAACACTTTTCAAAAGCACTGATCGCTCCTGCCATACATTGTGATGAGCTCCTACGGAATGGAGTGAATGTAAATGCTCCAGATTTGGACCATTGGACCCCTCTCCACCACGCGTGTCACCTAGTCATTCCAGAAAACCAATCTGAAACGACCGATGTTGATGCTAATGATGAGCGAGAAAACACAAACAACCATGAAAGAGTTCTGAGTTCTACGAGAATCGGGCGGTGAATAAAGCGAAGTCCCTTATCCTTCAGAAGGCCAATATCAACGCGAGGGGGCTTGACGGCTATACTCCTTTGCATTGCGCGGTAAAATACGGGCATGCAGGGTTGGTAGACCTACTTATTCAACATGGGGCTGAGATAAAGGCACCCGATGTCAATGGCCGTACCCCTATGCATTTGGCTGCAGCCGAGGATCATTCAGAGCTTTTGCCAGAGCTCTTGAAACATGGATCTGATATTAACGCGCGTGACCGAGCTGGTTTCTAGAACTCCGCTTCACTTAGCTACGATGCACGACGCTATAGGTTCAATTGAAGAGTTGATCAATCTCAAAGCTGATCCGGTAGCAAGGGACTCCCGTGAGCGGACCCCACTACACATTGCAGCTCTATGTAATTCCAGAGACTGCATTGAGAAGCTTCTCGAAAATCGAGAGGTAGCCAGCGCTGGTGGGGCAAATGCCAAAGATGATAAAGGTCACACACCAACTGCATCTTGCAGCCTTATTCAACTCCCGTAAGGCTATTCAGACCTTGCTTTCGCATCATCTCGATGGAACAGTTGATGTTCGAGATAATGAAGGTCAAACACCTTTGCATTTAGCTGCCATGTATGAACTATGAAGCGTTTGGTGCTCTTGGCATTCTCACGTCCAAACAGGCAAAAGATTCTTGGTTTCCGATTGATAACAATGGAAACACTCCATTTCACCTAGCAGCACGGGAGTGACACCTAGATATGATCAAGACCATGGGTGGGCTGTTGGAAAAGTTTGATCTCAAACCCCTTAGTCCTGTTGGCGAAGACTGAAATCTGATGGAAGGGGCGCGTTCTCAACCGCGGTTTCTCGAAATCATCTCTTATCAGCATGGGCTCTACTTGATCTTGCGGCCGAGCTTGGACATCATGGCAAAGTTATGCTGAAAGAAGAGATGCTTGAAGAAGTGAATAAACACAATAATACGATGCTTGCTGACGCCGTGATCCGGGGGCGAGAAGATGTTGGCTGTTGCGTTGGAACTGATTGAGAGAGGAGCCAATGTAGACGTAGAGTATAAGCGGGACGGGAGGAACTTGTTGCATCATGCGAAGAGGGCCAAGATGGGTAGGCTTCAAAGGGTACTGAGAGAGAAAGCTAAGGATTGGGAGGATATGCAGAACAAAGTGGACAGCTGTGGATATACACTCCAGAGAAATATGCTTGAGCGAAAGATGTGAAATCCTCTAGATAGGGAATCTCATTGTGATTACGGCGCAATCCAGTCCTATATCACCCTGAAATCACATAAAAGCGTCGCTTTGTGTATATCCATTTCTATCATAACCTCATAGATCAATTCGTCTGTTGACCTCATCGTCTTGAAAGGCTCCTTTGCCTGTAACCATTAGTCATTTATTTACTCTGCACCTCCCTCCGCTCAACAGATGGATTACCTCCGCAGCATCCGAACAAGAATCAGGAATAGCCATGAGCACTATCCGATCTCAACAACGCTATCCCCGTCGCCATCATGAGTGCAAAAAGCACGCAAACAGCGACGATGATTATCACGGCAAATTTCGTCCAATCGTCCCCATCGAGATGTCGCATGTCCTTGGTCCACTCTGGCATGTCAATCGTACCACCCTGGACCAACCACGCGATGGCGAAAATGGCGATGACAATGACGGTGAAGATGAGCTGTCTGGCGTTGCGAACAGCCTCTAAGAAGGGCTGAACTCTAGATCTCGGTCTTGCCATGGCTATTGGATGTCTGTTGTCGGCTTGGGAGGAAGACGCTGGGGCTAGATGAGGGGTGGAAAAGTGGCATCATCGACAGGCTGGAGTAGAGTGCGGCGTCTCCCCGCACATTATAGAGAGTTGATGAGATCACAAGACATTCAGCTGATGGACTGCTATTCGCGCGTTGGGTTGTATGGCGAATCATGTTGGGTTTCGGATGCTTCGGAGCGTTGTTCAGCCACCGGGAAACGTATGTCTGACCCCACCTCGCTCAGAATCAAGGCAGTCATTCAATCTTGCTGACATGGATCTCGGGTGCCCGAACAAAGAAAGAAAAGACGGGGGCCTTGTAAGTTGTCAGATATCTTATTCCCCGAGAGTCCGTTAGTGCGTGTCAGTGGTCACGCGATCTGCATGTCAATCAGATCGGCATATCTTCGCGTATCAGTCTCTGTGTCCAAGACCCATTCTAAATTCGCTATCTGTAAAGGCGATGGAAGATGAATCCATCTCGTTGCTAAGCATCTACACAAGTTCGGTTTGTACTGCCGACTTCGTTATAACTCTGCGCTGAATCCCTGTGACCACTGACCATGGTCGGCCTTTCACCCTGCACGAAGGCAAGGGATGGTTTGAAGCCGGGGCCGCCAGTGGCAGATCAAAGCACTGGTCATGACGTCTGTCAGATTTGTATCTAAATCTGTGGAGTGATTCACGTTCACCAAGCAAGTTCAACAACAATCCGCCATAACGTTCGTCTGCCTTGCTTACAGAGTTGATCGGTACAGTAATCCGAAAAGCTCACCACTTGGGTTGAAACGACCGTTGCTCAGGTAGGGTATCCCAATAACCTACAACTGATGAACAAAATCCATGGAGTTTGACTGGTCACGAATATGCCCGTTGCCACCAGAGGCTTATTACTACCCAACATTTGATGCCGTCTTGCTACTAATTCGAGCGACTGCACCGACAGATAGGTCTTTTCCTGAATCCTTGAGGGCTGACTTTCTTTCCTCTTTGACTTGGTCAATCGGAGAAATTTCATCGTAATCAAGCGTTTGATTTTCAATTTAGCTTTGACAAGACGTTCAATTAAGGAAATGATTCATTCCTACGATAACCTAAGCGAGCCCAGCTGCCTAGGCGAGATTAGCCAGAGGCTTGACAAGTGGAAGCTAGCCAGGATAAGATAGCTCGTCTTCTAATCATGGGTGCCAAGGCATGCACTTCATCAACTGACGTCGCTGGGTACTAGTCAGAACCGATAGGCCAAGATCAATCAGACTGCCTCAGACTGTCCTTGCACTGAAAATCATGCGGTTGCATGTAGACCTCTTGGGTGTCCTTTTGGAGCGAGATGTGTATTACCGACTTGGATCTCAATAAAACCACCCTTCCAGCTACTCAGCTCCAAGGAGTAGTCTGCAGGCATGACAATCCGAGACTCATCTGTCTTTGTGGGCCCATCAGACCGCAGCCCATTCAGCTCGAGATTGCAAAAAACAAAAACATGACATCCGCAATTAGCCTGGTGTGCCCCGCGTCCTCAGCTAGCTTCCCCACAACCCGAGCGACCATGGTATCCATATCCCTCGGCATGTTGACCTAGCTCCAGAGATACCAGGTATAAAGAGGCTGTCAAGGACGCAAGAAGGTCCCGAAAGACCAAGGTAATCCTAACACAACCTGAGCGTAGTTTCACAGCAAAGATGACTGAGATTCACGGCTTATGTGACCCGAAACTCCAGGGAGTCCGCTCTCTTCTTGACAAGTACATAAAGTCAGGCCAAGAGGTTGGTGCCTCGATCACAATTGCTGGATGGCAAAGAAGTGGTGTACATCTGGGGCGGCTACGCCCCCAAGGAACGAACCAGGCCACGGGAAAAAGAGTTTTCGTGCACGGAGACAATCACCAGTCTTGCAGCCCTCATGCTCGTCGACAGAGGATTGATCGATGTCAATGAGCGCGTCTCACACGACTGGCCTGAGTTTGCGCTAAAAAATGGCAAACAGGACGTTCTTGTCAGGCATGTACTGAGTCATACGTCTGGTGTCTCAGGCTGGGAAGAGCCGGCATCACCTCAAGACGTGTATAATACTGACAAAGCGGCTGCAATGCTACCCAGGCTCCGTGGTGGACTCCCGGGACGGGCATCGGGATATCAGGCTGTGTGTTTCGGACATCTTCTCGGAGAATTGATCAAGCGTGTTCCTGGCAAGTCGCTACGCGAGTTTGTCCACACTGAGATCGCAGGTGTCTTGGATGCAGACTTTCAGATCGGCGCAGCGGAAAACACCTGGGACCGCATTTCTCCCCTCATCCCCCCGGCCCTCGACAGGAGTTATGCCAGAGTTTGAGGAGGGATCTGTGCAAGCCAAGATGCTACTCAAACTGCCACTTGACCCCAGCTTGGCCAACACCAGGCCTTGGGAACAAGCTGAGCTAGGCGGCTCCGACGGCCGCGGCAACTCCCGCTCTATGGCGCGTATCCTCTCTGCAATCACCCATTGGTGGCTCGGGCCAAGGCAAGAAGCTGCTGTCAGAAGATACGATCAAGTTGATGTTCCAGGAACAGGCTAGTGGCAAGGACTTGGTTCTTGGGTCGTCGTTAAGTTTCGGCATTGGTTTTGGGTTGGCGCCTTCACCGGCACTACCCTGGGTTTCAGAGGGTAATGTTTGTTACTGGTCCGGTTGGGGCGGTTCGGTTATCGTCATGGATCTGGATAGGCAGGCGTATGACGATTGCTTATGCTATGAATAAGATGGCGGATGGACTTGACAGTAGTGATCGGGCTGAGACCTATGGAAGGACAATCTGCCAGGCCCCTGAGAAGTAAGAGATGTCGATTTAATAAAAGTCTATTTTAGTCAGGCTAGCTATGTCTCGAGTAGTACAGCTGAACAGTCTTCACGATGCATGGTTGCCTTCTAACAAGCAATTTAATAGGACTTCCGAATCGTCTCTAGCGTCGTTGGCTGTGTGACGGACGAGGGACTTTTGATCTGTAGGCCAAGAGACCAACAGTTGAACTTTTGGATTCTGTATTGCCTCCGTAGAAGGACGGCTGAGCGTGGAGGCAGCGAGGTTTGCCTGAAGAAATTTCAAAACATATAGGCGAGGATAATTCAGATGAATAGGAGATTTTGGATGCGATCCTATAAGATATCGTGTTACTGAGGCCACCAAGACACCTCGTTCATTGCTTACCTGGGGACTGATGGAGCCACCGCGGTGCACTCCACCGCTGATGCCTTGCGGCGATATCCAGACAAGGTAGTTCAGTTGGTCGGCATACATATAGGTGTCCCTCACCCACGCACTACACGGCCCGTCTCACTACTTCCACCATGACTACGTACTTCACCTGCATCTTTGTAGCTTCCTTCAAAGCTTCAGCCACGCCCAGCACCTCGCTGGCAATATGGCGGAAAAGGTACAAGCCAACGTTCGTCGAACTCGGAGTTCCTGATGCACTCGGAAACCATTAACCAACTCTAGGTCCAAGTCCTCACGGATCGACAATCTGCAAGTGATAACATGCCACTGCGCGATATACGAAACTCGATGAAGCGAGATCCAGACGGACATGGCATAAGTGAACTGGACTTCGATGGTGTCCTGCGTACCTTTGGCGCTGAGCGGAATGTTCTCGACGTAATTCGCCTCAATCCAACGCAGATCAGAGAATACTACGATGGTCTGTCGATGCCGGAAAGATTCCTCGCCGCCGACGGCCGGAATGTGTCTCGTACGGATATCTTCAACCTCAATGCGGAGCATATTCCCAGGAAGCCCACAGAGGAGGACAGAGCCAGAACTCGGGCATATAGTGAGGCATTGAAAAGACGCGGAGTCTCATGCTGTGTTGCGGACAAGTCAGTAGATGACGGTGAATCTGAATCACATCGTACATAGCTGCTTTGTCTTATTATCGTGACAGAATTCAACACTCTCTTATTTTTCGCCTGCCTTCATTCAGGTCTCTCATGTGACACTGCGCGATATGTAGAATTTGATCCGGTTTCAAGGGAATCTGCAATAACATGATCGCAATGAAGCTAGTGCTGCACTGCTGGTAACAGGCCGTCGCCTTTTCAGCGCATTCACCCTTTCCCGAGTCCTGGCTCAATGCATCCTAGCGCAGTATGGCTGTTAAAGACTTAAAGCGAGTTTGACTTCCGGTTCCTGACTCCTGCCTAATAAAAAGTACCTCTCTCATCTTATCTCAGGGAACCACCGCATTCCTGTTCAGCCACAGACTCAACATGAATCAAGAAAGACGAGAACAGATTGGAGCTGCACTTGGCCGGTACCGTGAGACTGTACTTGAGCACAATGTATTCCTGCTCCGTACTATAGTAGAAAAGGTTGAAGCACAGCCTACCCCGCCGAACTGTACGGAACCAGCCGCACAGAGCGTCAAGTGTAGAAACACGTACTGTTCTCAAGGAGTCTAGCGGAATGACTATGTATGTACTGTTCTCAAGGAGTCTAGCGGAATGACTATGTATGTATACTCACGACATAGCTCCACCCATGGGAACATGTTGCTGCTGATTGCCATCCCACAAATCGAAATCAGTTACAGGATCATCGAGGTAAGAATATTGAGTCTGGAAAAGGTGCGCTCCAGGGAAGCCGAGCTCTGATATCTGATAGGAGGTCTCAGAAACCTCTGATTGTGCAGCTGAGAAATCGAATACCGAGGGTGTAGTGTCGTAGGGCGCAACGAGGGGTTGGCTGTCAGATCCCTCGGTGATACAGTGCGAAACAGTATCCGACTGCACTCCAGCAGATGCCTCGGGGCTCAATTCAGAAATAACAGTTGCTTTCTCTGAAGGCTTTTGTCCAAAGCGAGCCTCGACTTCATCCAGGATCCCCGCAAGTAGTTGGTACAGTTGGTCATTATAGCTGGGCGGCTGATCCTTGGCCTCGACGAACTCGGAAATCAGTCGTCGGCCCTCATCCAGCCAGATTCCGCGTAGAATCCCTATGACTTCTTTGACGACGCCGTCCAGGTGTGGGTTCGGCATAGGTCGGCGTTCTCCAAACAGGATAGTCCAGATCCCATACCACTGCGCCTTTGGGGAAAGACTCTTTCTAAAGCGGGCCTGCAGGGCTTTTCGCGAAGCCCACGAAACACCATCCAAGTTCGCCCCGGATCCCTGCGAGCATGTTTGTTCCAGGATATGCTCCTGTTGCAGGTTCAGAGACATGAACCCTTCGGAACATCTCGGGCACGGATAGGGTGCCGTGTGTCGTCTCTTTAAATGCTGCTTTACATCTGAGATGCGGACCATCTTGAGATTGATACATTCGATGTGGCGCTCGGGATCCTTTCGGAAGTAGGGGCAAGCGAATCTCTTGACGTTATCGTTGGGACTCTGATCACCGTCCTCATCCAGGTCGTAAAGCTCATCGCCGAATCCAGTTGTACGTCTCCTTTTACTGGGGGTTGAGCTTCGGGACGGGAGCTGCGGACTCTGCTTCTCTTCTTCTTTCGGATATTGATTGCTGGATATGCCTGAAGTGAGTCGCAGAGCATCCAATGGCGATCCACCCTTGACCGGTGGTCTTGGTGTGATCGGAGCCGGAGTATCCGGCCGTTGAGAGACTTTGCCCCCCTGGAAGACCATCCCATCGAGTGATGCAGGCTGAGGCGAGTAGGCGCCTTCCTTCAGACTTCTTGTTGAAAGTTCGTTTAATATGTTATCATCGGGTACTGAGCAATGGCATTATATCAGCTTTCTAGTCCTTGCAGATCCAAACAGACCTACTTGGTGTTTGTGAGTAGATATCAGGGCCTCCTGGTCTTGGCGGAGCTGGTGAAATAGGTCTTCCATAAGGGCATTGTGGATCGCCTCCGCTGAACTGTGATCTTGATCTTGGACGTGTGGCATAATTCTCTGCTGCGTCACGTAGCGGCGTTACCTGCATTATTGCTTCAAAATGTGTTGGAAACCCTTCGTTTGAAGGGATCTGTGTTATGTGCGATTGGCTCTATCGTCAGCTTGGCTGCGAATACAAGGGTTCGGCAACTTGCGCTGCGAGCTGAGATACGTGAACCTTGGGAAACCGTCGGTATGGGAGTTCAAGCTACCGACAGCGAAACTACCTGAGCCTCAAGGCGGAGCAAACAAGTATAAGTGCAGAATGCGCAGGGCAGTCAGACTGTAGGACCAGATTACACGAATGCTACATGCTTTTGTGAGGGGTAATAGTAGAAAATGGATGTCACTCTTCCTGATTGGGATGGTGTTGCCATCCGGCTCGAGAATGACTGGCCAGCTCGCCTTGTCTTCGATAGCACCGCCAACTGGATGTGTGAACAAGGGGGAGCATGTCGCACAAATGTGGCCGATGTGCTGGCACAAGACTGCGGGAAGAAACACGCCAGATCAATCAAGCTAAATACATGAGCGACGGCTTTTCAAGGCTTGTGCTTCATACATGGGCTGAGGCGATCAAACAGACCGACCCGTTATCAAACACGAATCCCTCGTGACCTATCGATCCATTACCATCAACCAAATCTCTCGAACTGCCCCCATCACCACCTCACGGTCCGCTGGTGGGGAACAACAGAGCAACTGCAAGGCGCGCGCTGAAATTACACCGGAAAAGGCGACCACCTAAAGGCGTGCCGTGAGCGGGTTCGTTGGCGCGTCTTTTGAAGGCTGGGGCTGCCGCTGCACGCTGAGGTGGGCCAATAGTCTATCTACCCTGGAGATCCAAGCCCGGGTCTAGCAGCCAGTCTCGAATGCGGTCATTGTACTCTGTGACGGCGCCCGGTTGGCGCGATGGGCTGCAGGAACGGCTTTATTAGCATGCCGTACGGAGTACGTATCCACGATCGACGATGGGAACAGACCTTTGGGGAGTCGTATCCGAATGAGTCATTTTGACATCAAAATTAACGTTAGCGTTACATAACCCCCCTTCGGAATCGGGAAAAGGCATTACACTACAACGTACTCTGTATATATACATGAACATCCCATTTTCCGCAATTGTGTCGATTCTCTCACATTTGATGGCTTCATACACTATTGTGTACATCATATTTGAAGCATTGGCCATATACTGTAAACATCAACTCCCAAAATCAGCAGATGAGAACCGAAACATGACTACGCAATTGCGGACGAGGCCTGCTGTGTCATGCAGCAAGCCGAGTTGAGCTCAGCTGACACAGATATCGGGTGGAGAAGTCACTCCAATGAAGTTGGAGCATCTAAGTCGATCGGTTTCACGCGTGGATTATATCCCCGTATCCCAACCCACCCGAGGCCCTCGCCAGGATTAACGTACGCGGCCAGCGCTGCGTTGTCAACTGTAGGTGCTTAGAGTGGAGTCCGCGCTGGCCTCTGCAGAGCAAGACTACGGAAGTCCATAGGGCTCACTGTTTCAAAACCCAAAATGTAGTAGACTTACACCTCTCGTACGTTTCCGTAAGTAGGAAGATGCCCCTACAATTGCATAAGAAAAAAATAGATTATAGAAGCAGACCGGATTTGGCTTAGTAGGAGTACCACGTGACCTAATCTTCCCATCATAAACGAGCCCGAAGCTTCATCTTCTCTTTTCCTTCAAATTTATCATAATTAGCAGGTAAGAATCACATACTTCTTCAATGAAGACCCCCCTCAGCTATATCAGATTCATCTACATATATAAGCATATAAATCGCACAATCAAGAGCTTTGTTTTCATATATA
>VYWZ01000174.1:0-14055 GCA_008711595.1 Fusarium xyrophilum | reverse complement strand
CTCCCCGACTCCAACCTCCATGATGCCTCCGCCTCCAGCTCCGGGCCGTCTGCCTCCTCCCAAGTTCTCGGCTGCCCCACCTGCTGGTCGCATGCCATCACTCTCTCAGTTCCCCGCCGTGAACTCACCGCAACGCGCTCGCGGCCCTGTACCAAACCGAGGTCCTCCATCATCAGGTGGCCTGACACCTCCACCTACACACTCAACGAAACCCAGCAAGCCTAATCGCAAGGTCGTCCTAACACCAGGCCACTCTCCTCTCGACTGGGCTCGCATATCTGGACCCAATGCCGACCTCCGCGGTGTCGAACCTCAAACACCATATCTGCGCGTGACTCCATCCATGCTGAAGCGTATGACAGGTCGGAAGGGCAAAGATGCTTGGATGGCCCTGAACGGCAAGGTGTACAACGTCACACCATATGCCGACTTTCATCCTGGAGGCGTTCCTGAGTTGATGCGAGGTGCGGGACGTGACGGCACCAAGTTGTTTGGAGAGATTCATCCTTGGGTGAACTACGAGACTATGCTATCAGCCTGTCTTGTAGGCCTTCTTGTGGAGGAGTCTGAAGGCACTGAGAGTCAGATGAACCAGATGGATTAGATCATGATGTTGAAGGATGACTTAGACCATAGACGCAAGACTACTGGAGCATCCATGTTACATGGAAACGATGTTTTACATGTATTAGACTATACTGTTCGCACCATAGATGTTCTTCTCGAACACTTAGATGTACATTAGCTCGAAAGATACCCCACAGAGACCGGTCTTCACCGTCTCTTTCCAAATCGAAACTTGAGCTCATCATCACTATCACTATCCGCGACTTCCACAGCTCTTCTCGTTGGTCGACTCCGCTTCGGGGGCAGCTGTCCAGCAGCAGGCTCTGCTGCAGCTCGCTTACTCCCCTGACTCGTGTTCTGTGATGCCTGACTCCTTGATTTAGCTTGCGACTGTGTTTGTGGCGCTGGGGCCTGTGCCCCTCGCGTTCGAGTCGCTGGTGCCGAAGATCGCTGCGATACTGAATTGCTTTCTTCGTCGCTGCTGTCTGATATGACATTGACATATGCCCTTTTCTGGGCACGAGATGAAGCTGAGGGTGCTGTGGGCGCAGATGGCTGTGACTGTGATCCAGGAGCTTGGCTTGAGTTCCCCATTCTGCGCTCCGTTTCCTCATCCTCGAGCCAGTAATCGTCTCCAACGCCGAACTCCTTGGTTCTGACCTGCGTTAGAGGCACAATAGTCTTTGCAGGCTGTCGTCCTGTCGCCTCTCCGCGTTGTCTAAACCTCTTGAAGTTCTTCATACCGTTCCACTTGGGGTCCCATCTTCCGTCACGAATATCTTGTTCTCGAGTACGGGGATTGCTAGGTTGTCGTACTTCGATTTCCTCTACGATATTGAGTCTGCGAATCTCGGCAAGATCAACATCATCTGGCAGATTTGCTAAATCTTCCTTTTCAGCTCGTGCACGAGCTTCTTCCTGTTCTCTGTTTTGTGCAGCTATTGCCAGGATATCGATTCCTTTCTTGATCTTCTTTGGCTCTGGGACCTCCTCGGCTGTCTCAGTTTCCATCTGCTCAGCCGGTTCCTCCAAATCTTCACCTCGCTCTATTCGTTGGCGCTTGAACCTCTCTGCTGCAGTCGTCATACCAACCATAAGGTCATCTTGCGGTAATGGTGAAGCTCGTCTTTTCCTTTGTGAAGACCTGGCATGGCTGGATGGTAGCGTTTCCAGGGGTGCATCTGGCTCCTGAGACACAAATAGACCTTCCTCTGCTGGCGCTTGCGTCGCATTCGGAGTCGCAGCACGGGTTGTGGGTTGATTTGCAGGCACTGGTGCTGCAGGAATATCGTCCATATCAACATCTTCGTCATCGCCGCCGAAGCCTGCAAAGCGTCTCTTAACAGTTCTCCTCGTCGGCCCACGTCGAGGAGCAAGCTGTGACTCTTCGGGTGCCTGCGACGTTTCAGCCTGTGTGGCAGGGTGCTGTGTCCCATTGGCCATCTCAGGATCTTGAGAAGTCTGGGCTTGATGTTGTGTGCTATGTGCAGACTCAACCTCGAGAGGGCGTCGAAGAATGCTCGCATCTTTGATGAGGATTGCTTCCAAAAACTCGTTCTGCTCAATAGGACGATGGCCCAGTCTTAAAGATACAGACCTGAAAAACTCCACATACCAGTCAACCGAACCTCCTTTCGAAGGAACGAAGCGTACTACTACTACACCTTTGCCCTCGCTGCCGTCGTTAAAGGCACCGAGGCCCTTTTCACCAGCGACACTTTTGACATATTGAACAAAGTCATCGACTGAAGTTTCTTTGGCGACAACGTTTCGCAACAACGCTTTGCCGCCACCACTCGTAATAGGTGCTAGCAAGTTGTTATACTGTACTGGGTCGTAGAAGATGAAGCTGTAGCCTTCGAATATGTCGCGTCTCCCTGCATCTGGTACATACGTCGAGTCAGGGTGTTGTACAGGCTCGCCTCCCCTTGGAGGTAAATGCTGCATGGCATCAGGCCAGTTTTGACCAAAGTCCTGCTCCAGGGGGCTCAACTCGGTGGTCTCCGCCCCATCTGCTAGAATTCCGGCTTCTGTCACAGCATCGAGAAAAGTTTCCGTTACGATGTGTTTCCCGTTGATCAAAGCCTGAAGCCCCTTGGCTGTATTTCGCTTCTTCGAAACAACATGTGTGGTGGATTCAACATATTCTGTCACAAGCTTGATATCAAGCTGCTCGAATCTCTTTCGGAGTGTAGTCAAGGGGTCTGTCTGTAGTTCTTTGCTGGTGAAAGAAAACGCAAAGACAACTGGTTCCCACGAGATGCTGTGGACTGTAAGCGACGTCACACCAAATCGGATGAAACGGCTTACCTGAATATGTTTGGGCATTTTCCCATCGTAAACTCGGCCTTGTCCCCTTCAATCACCTTTCTCTTGCCTTTGATCTTTTCTCCATTGACGACTGTCCCTATTTTTGTCGCCAAATCTTCGATCGTGAGCGTAGAGCGACTCCTTGGATTGTGCGCCTGGCCTTTGTCAACGGGGCTGACAGTGATGGTTAAGTGCTTGCGCGAGATTGTATTGTGTGATATCGCAAGTTGACCGGCTATGAGTTTCATGAGTATTGACTCTTTTGCTTAGGGGCTTTTCTCCTACGTTCTGCGGCTGTTCGACCAAATAGGTAGGTTTTTCCTGGTCGCAACCATAACTTTCGCCCTAGGGATGATTAGCTGCATCGACAGATGAAAGTCAAAACTCACCATCAAAGGCTTCTGAATTCTCCAGGATCCACATCTCCAGGCGTCAATTACGACGCGAGGTCGTTTACAATTCCATACAATTATTGGCGAAGCTGCAAATTATGGCGTGAGGTCGAGATCGCGAATCTTGCGGGGCCGAGGACGCGACTCGGTCAGCCTTTCGCGACGCCAGATCACGTGTCTACCTTGATCTCACTTACACTGCGTCAACTACGGGGTGAACAAAGAGTTGGTGAAGTCATGGGCTTCACTGTTCCAAGGAAACTATTGAATATCGATATATGTAGAAATGGATCTGTACCACAAAGGGGCTACAACTCCCCTACGAGACGCTGGGTGTGATCTGTCGGTCACTTTGGAAGAGGTCAACTGTCTCGAAGTGCCAGGCCAGTTCATCAGCTTTCTGAAGGCAATGTCGGCCAGAGCGGTAATTGGAGAACCTCTAGACGATTCGAATCTCCAATTCCAGTCCAATCTAACATTTGACATTGCTAAAATTCTTGTCGATCACGGCAATCGTTTCATTCGTTATTGATCAGTATATACTTTTGCTGCCCCGCGCGGACATCGTCCGCCTTTGCTGCCTGCCAACCTTACGCACAACACTACAGTATAGTCATTGGTTCGACGGCCGGAGGAAACCTTTTGAGGATTCGGGCTGTGCAGACAGTGGCCGCTTTTGCAGCCCAGTTCACTTTCCCACGAGCATGATGGTGGAATTTCAGTGTTGTAAGGGGATATCTGGGAGCATCACGCAATAGGTTTGCTATATGATGAACCCAAATAGCTCCTTAATTATTAATTGCTATGAAATGCCTAATAACTCCTCACACAAGATTCTTCCTACTCCGGCCAAAGGAACGATATCACTCAACAGTATCCAGACACTGAATGGGGCCAGCAATACAGATACCAAGACTGTGTATGGTGTTTCTTATCTTATCTGTTTGGAAGCTACGTAAACGAGGTAATCTACCTTTCAAGCTTCACTCAGTAAGTGGCTTGAACGCTCAAGTTACATCATGTCCATATGAAGGTGTGATTTAGTGCCAAAGTCAAACCTACAGCGGTCATAATAGTTATCATTACTCCTAAAGTAACCCGTATTGAAATATGCCATTCTCGTGAGGTTAGTTGTTGTCAAATTGTTCATCCGTCTGCCTATCATCTCAATCATCCTCGTCTCCAAACTTCCAAGCACATCAGATCGTAACTTGATCAGGTTCGGTAGCTTTGCTTCCGGTACTTATTCCAGTCAATATTGGATACTACTTATAGTTGCTATACTTACTAATGCGTGGTAACATTGCAATTGTTGCATCGGATATGGTCACAGTTCGTGCAAACGGTATGTACTGCCCAATCCCAGCTCTGAAGGCAGTGACACTGATAACGAGACGTTATACTCAACCATGGCAACTTTCAATAGAATGAGATTGCGACTTACACATTTCCAGTAATAAGAGACTGGTTCGGGAGCCATATTGGGCTACCTAAATAGACAATCAGTATAAGTCCATGATAAGAAAAAGCTCTTGTTCACCTACTTGTGATTTGAGTATATCGTAAATGTCGGTAGTTGACTTACACTCATTTCCGAGCTCCAAAACGGGCTCGAAGCTCGAGCTTTATTCCGATGCGGCTCTGCGGCCCTGACACTCAAGGCTCGGGGTTACCGCGAAGGATGCAACCCAACGCCGACCAGGGTACCAATAAGAAGTCCCATTTGCCCAGAAGCGTGATAGAAACGTGATGAGTTCACTTTTAGCCGACTTCTCCATTGTTAGTGCCATCTTGACGTCAGTGAATGGGGTTGGGGGCGAAACTCGGATATTGTTGATGATGATAGGTGAAAAGTAAGGGAACCTAGAATGCCAATAGAATGAAGGCCTCGTGCTACACTTATTGAGAACATATGACTCAGGTAGAGTTTCGGGATTGATAGTTATCTGTGAATAAGGTATATCCGGGCTCCAGTGTGTCTTTAATGACTTACATCGGGCGACTCTGACAAGGGCTGTTGAAGACACGAGACACGAGACACGAGACGGGAGCTTCGAGGGCATGCAGCAGTGGCACATTGCAGGTCAGGTTCGTTATAGGCTCCTTGTAGTCACTTCAGATCCTCCATTATTGGTACTAGAATTGACTTGTGAGGCTCAAGCTAACCAAGCCCACATACCCTGCCATCATATGCTACCAATCGACAGTCAAAGTAGAATTGGATATCCAGACCTGGGATGGCTAGCCAGCTTAAGCCAGTCTATCAAGAATTTCAAGAATTTCAACTCGGCTGGTATTTTTCAATGCGTATCTCTCATTTTTATTATGTACTTATTAGCTGAAGCCGTTTCAGATGGCAACAAATGCTAACATTTGACAGTATTTGGTCATAAACTCAACGCCAACATTATCCTAAGCGCCGTATATATTTTGCAAATAGGGACAAAGACAAAGGACTTCAATACAGCCCAGTCACAAGTCTCTAAATCTTGCTGGGCTTATAGCATTCAGCTATCATCTTCTCTCGACCAACTCTCCTGCTCTTGATACTAGTAGCACCGCTCGCTTGAGATCTAACGCGATGTATTTCCTCGGGATCGTGATTCGTAGCACAAGCAATCTCACGGAGTTTGCCAATCTTCCAGCCGCGCAGGAAGAAGAGGCACAGTCCTCCAGCGAGATACATCACGCCGACAAAGATTTGGGCGCCGATGTACTTTCCAGTGCCGGCAACGATCTGTAGAGCAATGGGCGTGCTGAACGTACAAGGCAAGCTGATAATGACCCAAGTCAAGTTGAGAGCAGCAGGTACATCAGCGAGACCGACGACCTCGGCTGTGACTGGAGCCACTGTTGCCCAGTAGGTTCCGGCCATGCCACCTCCCACGATGGTGAAGAAGAGGAGAAGCCCATAAGACTTGGCGTTGATCCAGATAGCAAAGACGAGAATTGCAGCCAGCCAAGTTGTCCCGCAGGCCATGTTGATTCGTCCGGTGCGATCACTGAAATACCCGATGAAAGGGCGACCGGCAGCCTGGCCCAGATTGAAGATGGCGCTGACCATGGCTGCTTGAGACGCATCGAGGCCAATGAAGTTGGCATAGTTTGCCAGACTGAAGATGAGAACCACATATCCCAACATGTTGAACCACCCATAACCAAGAAGCAGAACAAACTCAGCACGTCTGAGAAGTCCGAGGTCGAAGGGTGCTTGACGAGAGCCAATGATCTTATTACGATCCTTGACTAGGATAGTGCAGATGACATTGACGACGAAGACAATGATGCCGAGTATCCTGTACGCCCACGCGAGACTGACGTTCCGGATGATAGCTCCGGCTGCCAAGGAGTATAACAGACCACCGAGACCCGAACCAGCTGCACTGATGCCGTTTGCGAGAGATCGACGAGTTGTGAACCATTGAGGAACGATGCCGACGCTGGGCACAAAGAGGAAGCCCATTCCTAGACCGAAGCAAACACCCTGTGTGAGGAAGAGTTGATATATCTTGGTCGCAAAGCTGGCGCATATCAAGCTAGCGGTTTCCAACACGATGCCAGCGAAGAGCGTAGGTTTTGTGCCGAATTCGCGAACGCAGAGTGTAGCAAGGGGTGAGACAAGCATGGCACAAGCAATACTCAAGGATCCGACAAAAGCGTAGTGAAGAGGTGTTGCTCCGGGGAATGTGTTGTTGGCGATGAAGTGGGCGAGAAAGACTCCGTAACTCGAGTTGAGACCCCATGTATGGGCGTTGATGGTCGCAACGCAGGCACAGCAAACCCATCCATAGCCTCCATCGGGTGGAGGGGACGGCGCATCTGTCCTCGGGGGAAACATATCACCATTGTCCTTCTCCTGGCTCGAAATTTGCCGCTGAACTTCCTGGGCTGGAGTGATGACATCGCCTTCTTCGGTAGTGGTGGTGTCGAGACTCCTCCGAGCCGAACCCGTCTCCGGCTCCGGCTCCGGCTCCGGGGACCGGGAGGTCTTTTTCTCGTCGTTGTCTCCCATTGTTCAGGGCAGTCGGAAGGAAAGACGAAAGGAAAAGGATGGAGGAGTCATGATTTTAGTGAGAAAAAAATGGACAAAAAGGGATCAAGTGCTTCTCAACTATGACCCCGGCTTAGAGGACCTCTAGGGCATCTCCGACAACCGGGAATGGCGTCCGGGGATGAGACGGGTCCAGTTTCGATGCGTCTTGGCTTCGGTTGGCGGCGCAGAACCACGCGGGGCGTAAGCCATCTCTGTATGTCTCGCTAGGGTCTTGTTGTGCTGACGATACTGTAATTGGATGATATATCCTGCAAACAGAGCCAAGATCCAATGACTCTGTCTACTCACTGTACCAAGACGAGTCTCCCCTTGGCTTCCATATGCAGGCAAGAGACGGTCATAACCACAAGTCCCAGGGGAATAAGATTCGAGCCTGGGGATACAGCGGGGGTGGACTTGTGAAGCATCCAATCCAATCTCAGCCGATCTGATCGGCTATTACCCGCATTCGCTCGCTCCCACTTCCGCCCGCCTTTTCCTTTCTTGTTGCTCTCCTTGTGACCTCTCGTGGGGTAATGCACATACGTTATTTGACACCAAGGCCCGGCATTTCAAGTCGGTGAATGGCAAGTGTCGTCTTGTCTGCTTATACATGCAACATGGTATGTCATGATATGTGTCAAAACAAGGCGCCAAGCTTCAGCACTGTTGGTCTAATATGCCGAGGTTTACGGAGCTGCCCCTCCCGGACTGTTCAATGAGAATAAGTTAAGGCGTTGTCAAATAAAGGGCGTTCGTTTGTTGTTCTGATCATGGCTAATGTTCTCATATGCAAGTCAGGCGAGCTAAAGAGTGCAGAGAGAGTACCCGCAAGCCGCTGTCTTTCTGCAGATAATAATCCCGCAAGTCTGTCATTGCATGCTTACCTGGGATATTACTTGAATGCTCAGACTTGGTTTTATGATAACCTTGAGTAAACTTATAACGAACTACGACTATTCATCACACATTGTCCTTGACCTCCGAGGGAAGAACATCCTCCTTCTTTCGAATCTTGGTGCGAACATCACCCAGTCTCCCCGGTTAACCTATACCACCCTGCCTTTGTGACCGAATGTTTAATGTTCCTGGATGATACACTACTTGTGAACGGTTTCCTTCCCGTTCATTGGACTGAGCATACCAAAGCATGATAAAAGTCAATGAACGGGGCACTTGTGACATAACCTCCCAGCTTGGCACCACTTCAATTGCTTGTTCAAGATACAAATGGAGAAACATTCCACAAGATGATCAGCTCAGCGTTCCCTGTGAGGCGGCTCTTGGACTGTTACTAGGATCAAGGACGGAAAACGGTTGCACAAATGCCTGTTGCAAGATCCATTGTTGTGAACAATTGGATTGTGAGATATACAATATAAAACCTCACCAAGCTTTGCTTTGAAACGAGCCTAATGCCTCATTCAGCCCGGATTCTTTGATCAAGGGCAGCCGACCAAGCACCGCCTAGCCTACTCCTTCGGTTCGAAAAAGAGAAGAAACATCTTGCGCCACTCATGATGGGGTTCAATCTTCAAGCCGCTGGCCCAGCGGCGATTTTCTCTATTGTCCTTCTCAGTATTATCTTCGCCATCCGCACAACCGGATTCGCCGTACTACAGTACGGTCGTTGGAAGTATCTTCACTTCTACGGGCGCTTCAACGGATCGAAAGAGATTTCCGTCATATTAACGATTCGCGATTCCAAAGACCCGAATCTCGAGGACTATATTCGGAGTATCCTCGTAAACAAGCCCGAGTATCTCTTTATTACCACTCCCAGCCGAAAGGCTCAGCATCGGGTAGACGGTAAGCTGAAAGGCTTGAGGTTTGCGTTCTCTGATACAAAGATCAGTGTTGGTGCTGTCAGCGAGCCGAATAGACGTCGCGAGATCGCCCATGCTTTGGCCTCAGTCGACACTCCGTTTACGGCTCTGACTGATCAGGGAGTTCACTGGCCTCGGGGATTCCTCAAGTCTGCAATGCTTCCCTTTGTAAGTCACCGTGTTGGCTGCGTCACTGTTCCGATGATGGCGCGTAGGCGAGATGGAATCTGGGGCTCGTTCTCGACGTGTCTGATCTCCTGTTACTACAGCCTCGTGGCGGAGAGGAATAGGGCTCTCAACGCTCTCGATGGCTCTATGGTTTTCCAAGGCTCGCCCATCTTGTTCCGCACCAGTTTGGTTGCCCAGCCAAGATTCAAGCAGCAGTTCGAGGTTGAGCCGTGCCTGAACCGCCGGCATGGTGTCCATAAAGCAGATGAGTATCTGTTCTTCAATCGGTACTTTCTTCAGGAAGAGGCTCCGCATGAAGAGCCTTGTGTTGTTGTTTTTCAAGACATGCCGGAAGCTACCGTTCTTGTGGACCGAGGATCTGTCGCCGAATTCATTAGTGAGTATCTGCAGATGACTCGAAATCTTTGGCGCCTGAGCCGTGCCATGATCCGTCGGAACGAGCGAATTCAATACCCTGTTGCCTTTTTCCTGACGCATCTCGTCAGTTTTGTATCGTCTCCTCTGATGTACGAGGTTCTCTTGATTCTTCTTGTACACTTCACGATCCATCCTGGCGACGACGAGTGGGTGGCTTGGTACGTATTTGGATGTTCATTCATGTTCTTCCAGGTTGTTGTGGGGTTCCGGATAATCAGACGTTTCGCTGTAGGCGGCGGCTACGGCTTCAGCATAGGGACACCTGCCATGGCTGTTTTGGTAGGTTACCCAGTCTACTATGCATTTGGGATCCTCAGGCTTGTGGCATTGGCCACCGCATGGAAGGCTGATGTCGAACTGATCACTGAAGACGAAATCAAGGTGCGAGTGGGCGACCCCGAAGCTCTGCGGTATTCTGTTAACGGCGCTGAGGAGGCTCGAGCCGAAACCGATGGACCGCCGTGGATCTCAAATTGTATGGAGTCGGAGAGACCCCGGCGTCCGCTTCGACCACTGCCGGACTTCCCACTATATGTTATCGCGGAATAGGTTGCTTAGTGTTCTTGTGTCCAGCTGTGGTATTGGGAGGGGACGTGGCAGTTCATGCCCTCCTACCGAGAATTAGGCAGTGTAACGGGGAGTCAGAAAGCTGACAACCAACTTGGCTGAAAGGAAATTAAAAGGTAAGTATTCTTCTCTGTGCTAATTCAGTTCTATTCGAAAGCCCTTTGACTTGTGTAACCTGCTCGCCTGGATCCTCATTGGTATAGAAAACCGTGGTATACACAAATAATCAAATAAGAGTGTAACAGAAATTTGTCTTTCAAGTTGTGATAAACACGATGTTTGTGTTGTGTCTCCCGATGTCACTCAAGGTCGGATGGCAGTGCACACGATTGCTTCAACTTGGGAACGCCCCGACTACGCAGTCAATTAACCCGCTTGAGTGGAGCTCAGATACAGCGGCAACTTTTGGAAATAGAGTTAAGATCTAGATCCCCAGGAAACATGGCTTCAGATTCAGTCTGGGGAATGTCTGTGGGGATACCCTCGTGGGCCTGTCTGTGCTGTATATGGGGATGAATCCCCAGCTATAGAAAGAGTGGTGTGATTGCGGAACCGAAGCGACTGTTACATTATTGCAATCAGAAACCAATCATCAGATCCTGGGGTTCTCCAGTTTGGAGATCGAGACGGCAATGCTGTGAACTATCGGGGGTACTTGGGTATAACAAACTCTTCAGTTATGATGGTCTACATGTGGTATTTCTTTATCATTAGTCACACAAGGTTGAATGGGGTAATGCTCTGGTCTACAAGCCGTCTTTAATAACAAGTGTATAGAGTCTTTGGAGTCTATCATAAGATGTGAGAGCTCACCCCTGCGAGAGATACAGCGTCACCATACTATCCTGACGTGATCATAATGCTGCAGAGACCGTTCTTTTTACAGGATCTTCAGACGCTTGAAGGTCTTCATGGTCCATATGCCTCAGGGTTGTACCAGACGAAAGATTCCCACATGGCGACACTTTAACCCCCAACACCAGGGACGGCTTGGGCTAAGGCAGTAAGATCTATCATCCTTCCAATCGGGTAGATACTCCCCCATAGCAGCTTGATGATTCCCTGTGCGCCATTCATAGCATTTCATGACGATGTACACATCTCACGGAAATATGCATGAGTGATCAGTTTTGTGTTGAACATCAAAGGGGGTTTACCATCTTTATTGTGAGGCCTCACTCAACACAGTAACACCGCCCATACAACAGCACTCATACCACACCTTCGAGGAGTTGGCTAGGAGGTTTCTTCGCTTGTGCCTCGCGTTCACGAGATTGGCCCCCGCCGAGCCTGCCGGACAACCTCCTATCGCGATGACAGAGGCATCTTTTACCGACTTCAGAGAGGAGTTGACAATAGGGGAAAACAGAACCGAGGTCATACTGACTAGATAACGGTTGTGTTTTTCAGCATCCTCGAGTTACGTTGCATCGTGAGAGTAAAGATTCTCAACAGATATCGCCAGCCGCCCCCCGAGAGGAAGGGAAGTTGCTCACAAGGGAGTGAAAACTCTTTCATCTCGAGTCATTCTCCATCGTGGAGTACAACACAGCCGAGGATAACTAACATACGACACATCGTTTGTACAAGTATCCATTCAGTGAATATCTGCCTGGCGTTCAAAGCTCGGGGGTAGCAGTTACAGTGGAAACAGAGAGGGATATTTAGCACCAATGATCAACAACACTCGACACTCAGCCGCTCGCTCAGGAGGACATTGACGCATGCGACCCTCATATTGGACACGGACGCTGAAATCCGATATGCGCTCAAGTGACTGTAAGAAACCATGAGCGGCCGTAGTTGCCGTTCAGGACCCTCTTGATTCGAGCGGCAGCAGATCAGATCCTTGTCTACTACTAGCTAGCTTGGCCTCTCGCGGCTCTTGGGGTCTTGGCTGGCGTAAATGTGGCCTGTGCGTGTTTGTGTCAGAGATTGATGAGCGATGAGAGCCAGGTTTATTTGTGTTGGAGAAGGGTGAGGCGGGAATAGGTGACGGATTGCAGTAAATGTATCTTGGGCTTGCGCTTCCTTCGGATCCGCAAACTGTACTTGTCTAACAAAGGGTAGCAATGGTGACACTTCAGGGCAACAAAAGAAACTTGGAGGTGGCGAGACAGGGCCAGAGGCAGTGGGTGAGATATCAGAGAGCGGATCCTCACTCATACGATCAAAGATGACAGTGGAACCCGTCAGGTTATGATGAATGGGGACAAAGCGATGAGGTCGGTATCGATGATACGGGGATAAGAGAAGACTGCTTGCTACACTTTGTTCGGAATTGGAGGAGGCTCAGTAGCCGCGGCGTCATCGCTCTCAGTTCCAACACATTCAATCCCCTCGAGTAGAGGACGGCCACTTCACCAGGAAGATCCCTGCACCTCATTGCTTCTGGAAAAACTGCCTGAAGGTCTCTCTTTTGCTGCAACAAGAGGCGTAAACTGAGTCATGAATCTCTTCGCAAAAGGAATATGTCAGCACATCGACCCGTGATACTCATCATCAGTGCCAACCTCTCTCACACACAGTTAGACTCTCTCACTCAGTCGTACAATAACCGAGCGTCACTTCGGTTACTCCAAAAGAGCCGCCCAGCCAAACCCTGTAACAAAGCGGAAGCGCTATCATTAACTACCCCTGAACGAAAAAACACGAGGCTTAAAAAAAACAACAGATTCTGATTTGGGCGCATCGATCATTGGATGTGATAACAGTATCCGTCTTGTAGCCGACTGACGACCGAGGATAAAGTGCTAACTAGATTTCCTTATTGACCAGACATTCCCCTCTGAGGAATTAGACTCAAAGAGTAACTAAACGGCCCTTTTCCTGGTCTTCTCTCATGTTCTTGTTGAGGATATTGTGTCCTCTCATCGGAGGATGAGCCCTTGAGAGATGACTGCCGATGTCATTCAGCTTAAGGCTGGGCAGCCCTTTCTAAGGATTGGGGTTGCATTCTGCTGCGTGTAAGCCATGCAGATAAGTTTGTGGTTGGGGTCTGGTTCTGGCAGTTGGATTGATTTGGAGTAGGGCGAGAGGAGGGAGGTCTTTTCCACGATGCATCGGGTCTTGCTTGGCCCATTGACTCGCTATTCCCGCCTGATCTCTCTCTTCTCTTCTCCCAATTCCCTGCGCTGAGGAGAACCCTACCACTTCCTCGCTCAGGCCCTTTTTTGGAGAACAAGTTTAGACTTGGCAGTTGCCATAACGAAACGCTGCTGTATCCGTTTCTATGTCACGGTGATTTCATCCTCTCCAGCTGCACAACTGCATAATGATCACTGTCCCTCTGCATAACCGAGGACTGCCTGCACCGTGCCCTGAATACACGGGTGAGTCGGCGTCGGATAAAATGGGTCTTTTGCCTCTCTTTTGCAAAATCAGTGACCAAAGTGATGCTGCTCAGGCCCACCTTCGGCCAACGTCCAGAGGTTCTCTCCTCATTGTTTATCTCGACGAGATTCTGGGGAAATAAGTCGGGATCTTGGACCCCAGAGTCTGCCCCTGATTGTTTAATTCAAGTTTAAATCTCCAGATTCTGTAGTGGTGTTGTTCTCGTTTTTCTGTTTCAAGACTTTTGGGCTCTAAGTTGGTGATGCTGTCATGGGCGTGCACCAGCTTGATCGACTCACACCCCTGCCAGATTTCTCCAATTCTTAATGAGTGTACCTACGGAAGTCCATGGGGCTTACTATTTTAAAACCCAGTCTTAAGCTATTTTCTACTTTTTTTCTTATTATACCTATACTATATA
>VYWZ01000171.1:0-37239 GCA_008711595.1 Fusarium xyrophilum | reverse complement strand
GGTACCTACCTACCACTATAAATAACAAACATCACCCCTCCATCCACCATCGACCTCTTTCAACATCAACCTAGTCTTCCTCCCTCCACCAACCAAAGGCCACGAGCCTCAGAAACCGCCGACAAAATGCAGGGCTTCAACATGGGCCGCTACGTCCCGCCAGACGTAGAAGGCACCACATCCGGCGACCGTGTTCACAACAAGCACCCCCTCGGCGCACGCGCCTCAAAACCGGGCTCCCTCACCGTCCGCTTCGAGCTTCCCTTCGCCGTCTGGTGCAACACCTGTCCCAAGCCCGCAATAATCGGACAGGGCGTTCGCTTCAACGCCGCGAAGCGCCGCGTGGGGAGTTACTTCTCAACGCCGATTTGGAGCTTCAAGTTTCGTCATGCGGATTGCGGAGGCGAGATCGAGATCCGCACGGATCCGAAGAACACGGCGTATGTTGTTACGGAGGGCGGAGCGAAGAGGGATACGGGGGAGGATGTGCAGCGCGAAGGGGATGCGGTCATCATGACGGATCAGGAGAGGGAGGCGTTGAGAAACAATGCATTTTCGAGTTTGGAAAAGACTATTGAGGATAGGGAGCAGCTTAAGCGCGCGACATTACGGATAGACCATCTTATGGAGGCATCTGCGAAACACTGGCATGACCCGTATACGCAAAATCAGAGGCTACGGAAGGCATTCAGAGCAGGGCGCAAGGAGCGAGAGCGCGATGCGGCAGCTACAGGGGCTCTTCGAGATCGCTTGAGTCTTGGCATAGATATTGTTCCTGGGACAGAGGAAGATGCTCGCCGCGCCGCTCTTGTCGACTTTGGACCTGTGGTTGATGATGGCAGAGATCGGGCATTGTCGAAGCCCTTATTCCAGACCGAAGGGGCCAAGAAGAAATCATTGGACCCCAAAGGTGGAAGCAAGTTGAAGGCTGGCAAGGAGGCTTCAAAACGCAAAGACGCGTTGGTGTCGGAACTCATGGGCAACACTCGTGCCTCCAAGGATCCTTTCCTGGTCGACAAACAACATGAGACGAGAGGGCCGGCCAGACTGCCAGGTGTGAAGCGGAAGAGATCACCACAAGAAGCAGAGTCGCAGAATTTGGAGCCAACACCCAAGGCGCAGGCGCCTGCTTCGCCAGCTGGCCTGGTTGACTACGACTCCGATTAAGCATTTTACCATGGGCGCTGGTTCTTTAGAACAATTATAGATATGATACCCGGGCGCTCAGCCCAATTTATTTATTTCATATTCAAAGTCCTGTCCTTCTGCTGTGCATCTTTGGCAGAAAGCGAAAAGCCAGCCATCATGCCTAAACTGCTCTCGAGGTCCTGACGTCCAGGCCCGTCACCGGCAATCATGGCGTCCAGTTGCAGCTATTTCGTTCAACCGCCCTCCGATGAGCACAAGCGAGGCTTTGTGTGCAACATGTCAAACTAATGCCAAGAAACAAATTCGATCCGAGTCCAAGCCTGCGCGATGTTACTGCAACTCCGTCCAATGATAGCCCTAGATGCGAGCCTCGGTCCCATGACGCCGTATGTGTATCGAAACGCTCGCCCAAGTTAATGCGCTTGTAGACGGGCTTATACATCGTCCATCTGTCCTGCAGGCTCTTCATCGTCGTCTCCGAAACTGGCCACTGAGGAGAGTTCGTCATCATCATCGCTTTCGGCTCCGGCTTCGTCTGCTGCATCCTTGGAGGCATATTTCTGGACGTATTCTACTGTCATGAGTATTGTGTCTGATTTAAGGACCCGTGCACACGCACCTTTGACCTTAGCATCATAGCTCTTTGGTTCTCGAATCAACAAGGCCGCTGCCTCGCCGTTGAGGGGGTCGGTGGGATTGGGGTATCGCAGGAGTTGAGGAAGGAAAACCTCGAAAATGTTGATCATGTCGAACATGGGCGACCAAGTCTGGTTAATAACATCGAGACAAACCGAACCGGACCTGAACCATTAGCCATAGTTCAAATCAGACGGAGGTATAGGTTTCGTACAGCTCGTCGATGTTTGGGTGAAAGATGCGATTGACGAAGCCAATGCTGGGGGACTTGTAAGGGTAGGTGTCGGGAAGTTCGACATGAACCTTCCACATTCCGCCCTCGAATGGAGCTTCTCAATGTCAGTTATTATTCGAAGGGTGCGCTTCGGTAAACATACTCTCAGCTGGTCCTTTGAAGCGGACAAAGAACTCTTGCCTAAGAGGATCGGTCAGGAAATAAATCAGAGTCGGTGAAAGTGGAACTTGAAGCTTACACTATTTCATGTTAGCAAAGTCGACACGTTGGTGTTGTAGCCAAGTCTTACTGTTGTCATTAACAAGGGTAACTTCGTAGTCACTCATAAGCCTATTGGTGTCAGTGTCGTCATAGAAACGGTAGCTTATATTGAGTCCCATACATCCTGTATCATGTTAGCAATACCACAAGCGAGAGGCCGGAGACGACAACGCACTTCATGACCTTGTTGAAGATCAATGTCAGTCAAAGCCCCATCATAGTTTCGGGAACGGTAACGGTACAACTCACATCAGTCTCGATTCTGCGGCGTGGGCTACTCATGATGGCGGTTGATGTTGTTTCCGAATGTGGGGTTGTGAAGGTATCCAAAGAGCTCCGGGGCCGGCGCGATAGGCGATACTCGACAGGAAGACGTTAAGACGAGGCAGCGAAACTGAACTGAAGTTTGTGTGAGAGATAGTGTGCAGTTGAAAAGATGTCGGATGGGAGAAGCTCAAATATGCTAGAGGCAGGTGAAGACGAGGTTGAGTCAAGCAAGCGCTAGGTATATCCTTCCCGGGATGCCAAGTCACGAGGATGTGATGTGTAATGTGTACGAGCGTGATAAGCCGCTGCAAACGCAAACGCAACACGGCAGGTGCCGGCTGCTCCCTGAGGGGTGTTAGTGTTATCGATAAGGCACTAAGCTGCCGCAAAGGGGAGATCGACATAATAGCACGTCACGAGCATGAGCATGACACAGCATGAAACAACGAATCGAGACTGAAACGATGCAACTCAGTTGCGTTACCCTTTGTCTTTGAATCAAGTTTTATTATTAGAGGGCCTCAATTCCAACATAAAGGTGGCACATTCTGAGTTAAGCTTTGAGCATATTTCTTGTGGTGCATTTACCAGATGCTGAGCCTCTGCTGGACAGTCAGTTTCTCTGACCTTTCATAGGTACTTGTGTTCATATGCATTGAATATCATTAAATGGAGTCACCCAGTTCCTATCTAAGTGAGTATATTCGTGACAGAGCGAATAGTGATGGTAGATTGTTAGCATCCACAACTGGGTGCCAACATGTCGATACTTATTCGTAGCGACACAAACCCAATAGAATCGTAGAACCGGCCGGAACCATAATATTATGACGGCGATGACTTAGGAATGATCAAAGAGGCTACATACCTATATAGTCGTTGGGGCCGGGGTAAACATTACATGACAAGATATACAGATACCTACTTGCCGGGTTACTACTTCTTGTGGATGTTATGGGTCCCTCGGCTCGCATGCGTATTCGGATCTTCTGTCATCACAACTTCATGAGAGCCCCTCCATTTCCAAATCCTCGGTACAAGTACCCAGCCAGCCTCAGCCAAAGCCATTACACTTCCCCCACTACACTACACCTCGATCTCGACACAGCCAGTAACAAGCTCGGCTTCCGGATTGACTTTTTGTAACTTTCCGTGACCTCGGTATTCAGAGTTAAGAACAGTGTTCCAACAACGTTTGTGGTATGATTCAGTAGCCCAGAATATATACATGCAAATGAAATGGCGGCTCAACATCAACGGATCTTTGGTCATTCGGGCCATTCGCATGCCCTGAAAGGACTAGCCTAATAAAAATCAAATTTCACTTTGAGAACCCCAAAAAGCTACTGCGTGGGGCGCAGACCAGGGGTGCTGAGAAAAAAAACACCAAGATACTCAAATATACAACGTAGGGTTCGTCATGGTTCAGACATGAATAAAACCTTTGCTTTCCCCGACTTTCTGACTAGATCGCAACTCTAACTGTCATAAGCGAAACAGCATTAGCCAAGATACTTCTTTCATAATTTTTCCCCTTTCAAAAAGGATCACTATAGACTTCTTGAGCCACTGTCTCTGTCGGTCTGAGACTCTGCCTGCAAGTACCTCGAGTCTCTGTCACTCCCAACTTGACTTGACAAAGCACGCGACACCTCCTTATCTTCACCTCAACCCACTTCACTAGCACTCCCCTTCCCTTCACTCCTATCTCCCGCTCTTCCTCATATGTCATCTCTCATCAATCCTACCATGAGGTCATGTGCCTCTCTCCTATCCCGGGTGTCCGTACCCCCCACTCGGCCGACATCCCGGACCCTCGGCCGAGCCGTTCGGCCCCTCATCATCGGAGGTGCGGCGCAGACCCGGTACAGCTCTCACTCTTCCATGGGTGCACCTCCAGCCGTCCAACGTAAGAAGGTCAATGTCGGAACTCTTCGTTCCATGCACCGCAAGGGTGATCCCATCACCGTCATGACAGCTCATGACTTTCCCAGTGGTCATGTCGCCGACCATGCTGGTATGGACATCATCCTTGTGGGAGACAGTCTCGCCATGGTAGCACTTGGTATGGAGGATACGAGTGAGATCATTTTGGAAGAGATGCTTTTACATTGCCGGTCTGTCGCGAGAGCGACAAAGTCGGCTTTCACTGTAAGACCCCTGTCCTTTCATATGCAAGTAATAAACTGATCCTAGTAGGTTGGAGATCTACCCATGGGCACATATGAGATTAGCCCTGACCAGGCTCTTGCTACTGCCGTCCGTTTCATCAAGGAAGGCCGTGTCCAAGGTGTCAAGCTCGAAGGTGGTAAGGAGATAGCCCCTACTATCAAGAAGATTACCACCGCTGGCATTCCTGTTCTTGGCCACATTGGCTTGACTCCTCAGCGACAAAACGCACTTGGTGGCTTCCGGGTTCAGGGCAAGACAAGTAGCGGTGCGATGAGCATTCTTGAAGATGCCCTTGCTCTTCAAGAAGCTGGTTGCTTCGCTATGGTTGTTGAGGCAGTTCCTGCTGAGGTGGCTGCGCTCATCACTGAAAAGCTCTCCGTTCCCACTATCGGTATTGGTGCCGGCAACGGTACCTCAGGCCAAGTCCTGGTACAAGTCGACATGATTGGAAACTTCCCCCCCGGTCGATTCCTTCCCAAATTTGTCAAGAGATACGGTGATGTCTGGGGCGAGAGTCTGAGAGCCATCGAGGCGTATCGTGATGAAGTCAAGTCGCGCCAGTACCCTGCTCCTGAGCACACATACCCCATTTCCGCGGAGGAACTCGAGAGCTTTACTAAGGCGGTGAAGAGTTTCTAGAGATGAGATGATGATACCCCAGAAGTAGTTGTATTAGGTATTAGGTCTTGGAGAGGCAAGCTTGTTGAATTTGTGTGTCGCAGCGCAGTCATAGAGGTCGCATAGCCCGGAGTTTGGGTTGAGTAGATGTTATATAACTTAGCCTTTGTATATCCAGATGGAAGAATTCAGCCATGTTAGCATCATCCAAAAGCAGGCGTCAGGGAGTAGGCCACTACAAGTTGACCGTGGGCGTTTTTGAAGCACTATCTATGTCAGTTTCCGTGACTTTAGAGCCTGGTAATCCATCATAGGTCCTGTGATAGGCTGCAGGACTCACCTGATGCAGGTTGCCTACAACCTCGTCCAAAGACGGCGCAAAGGCACTGTTGACGTACAAGAAGACACTGTCTGTCTCCTTGCATCTCAGTTTCTTCCTGAGATATCTCACGACCTCTTCAAAGCGCCTCGTCGCACTGATCTTGCACACGTCTTGCGCCAACGACGGAGCAGACCCCACGGGCTTAAATCGCACCACAACCTTGTCCGCTCTGAAGGTTCCAGCAGTTGCAAGTGCGACGCTCGCATCCCGGGGTAGGTCAGCCAGCACCACTGAGGCGGACATAGTGAGTGGCAAGTTTGGAGACGCAGCGCCGCTGCCGGCTCCTTCATTGTCGGCGAGGGGCATGGGCGAGGAGGCGTTGGAGGGTGATGGAGACGGTGAGGGCACCCATTCCGCTGGTGGATTGTCTGACATTCTGAAGAATTCGCTCCTCTTGAAGTAGGAAGTTCTCGCATTTGTGAGTGAATGTCGAAATGTGTTGGTGTTGAGAGTCAAGGTACGCAGCCGCCTCTGCAAGTAACAACTCAGTTGTGAAACTGTCGCCTAACGCAAGATTGCTTATGACAGCACAGTGTGAAATTTAAGCACTGTGCACGATACTGGCATGTAAGCCTCATCATGACTCCTCAATCAAACACTGCGGTGCCTCCCCCTCTTTGTGTTTCTTACTTTATTTTTCATTTGTTATTGCAAACAAGATATAAACTCCCTTCGATTTTAATTTCGTCGTATGTATCACACCAGGTCAATAACGATGAGCCGAGATTGTATTGTCTAAACAAGGCACATTCGAAGCCGCTCTTTACATCTTTTCAGTCAGCCATTTCTGAGCAAAGTCTCTATTGCACTGAATGGCCCTACAAACCCCAGTTCTCGTTCTGTCCCCTATTCGGTCTGCCTCAAATCCTGACAGAGCTTTTCATACTCTTCGACTGACCGGGGCGCTGAACGACCGGTTTCGATGCCCTCCATGATAGCGTCCATCATATCGCCTCTGACGCTCTCATACACCATGCTCACCCGGCTACCAATAGTCTTCTTGCCCTTAGTTGGAAGACCTTTGTGAACGTTGTATGGCGCATCATCGTCAAGACCACATTGCGTGGGGACTTCCAACTTGGATCGAACCCAAGTATACAATGGAGCAGTTCCATCGCCTAGTTTGGTAGCCACGTCAACAGAGCGTATCGCCATGCTAGGGTAGAATATGGAGGAAGCAGTATCCACGACCGCTTTGTGAAACTGGCCACGGAACATAGCAAGACTAGATATCGGACAATCGATCTTTCCGGCAGTCAGGAATTGCGTAACGGGTGCCATTACAGCATCGACGGCGGGTATAGTTAATGCGATCCTTCCAGCAACCGATGCTGTGGTCAAACCACTCCCGCTCGACGACAGCGAAAACAGCTTCACCGATTCTCTCGATGGCGGCGTCCTTCAGGCTAAACGCATGGAATGGTCCGTTGCCAGTCTTGTTCAATAGCACTTTTTCACGAAGCGTGCCCAGGAACAGTCGATGTGTCGCCCGAAGCTCGACAGCTTGGCATGAAACGTAAACGTGGCAAGCACACATATGAGCAACAAGATCGGCAGCCTCCATTGTTCGTCGAGCTGAAAGAAGCGCAAGCGAGTTGATACCCTGGTTATCCATCTCAGCTGTCATGACGTGAGACGAAACCGGGTGAGCTAGAGCAGCTAATTCAGACATGTATGCAGACAAGTTTACGTCAATGCCCTCCATGGTGAAATTTTCCTTGTCGCTGATGTTGAGGTTGGCTTCGAGCCCATCGTCGGTCGAGGGGTTGATCATCTCGCTGACCTGGGAGAAGAGCATGCGTCCAATCATCTGGAGAGCAAGTCGTGTCTTGTCCATGGCAGAAGTTACAACAGCCTGAAAGTTCCTTCCTGAGTACGCATCGCCAATCACTTTCCCATCCTTCTCTGATGCTTCAATTAAGGGGTTATCCGAAGTCGGACTGAGTTCCACTGAAATTTGTCTCTGGGCAAGCAAGAGGTCCTCTAGATAAGGACCGATCCATTGAGGACTCGTGCGAGTAGAATATCGATCTTGCCAAAGGCCGTCACCAGTTCTCTTTCGTTCGTCTAATCCGACAACGAATTCAGAACCCTTCAGAAAGTTCCTTATGTTGGCAGCAGCCTCAATTTGGCCAGGATGTGGTCGTACAGCATGGATAAAAGGGGTTGTCCACTCAACATTGCCACCCATGGCCTCGGATGCAAATGCTGTCAGCAACTGAGCAAGCACAGCCAGCATCATGGAGGACCAGACTGGCAACAGATACAGATGGAGCAGTTCCATTGACAAGACCGAGAGCTTCTTTTTTGATTCCAAGGCCACTTGGTGAGAGACCACTAGCCCGTAGAGCTTCATCTGAAGGCATCACCTTGGCCGATGACCCTTTACCAACTTGAACGAAAACATCAGGGTTTCCAGTAACAGGCCCAGCGATGTAGGATAAAGGGATGAGATCTCCAGATGCGGAAATAGTGCCTCGAATAGGAACCATAGGAGTAATATCGTGGTAAAGCAGTTTGATCAATCTCTCCAATACTTCCAGTCGAACAGCGCTTTGGCCACGCATATTCTGGTTCGCCCGAGTAAGTATAGCTCCTCGAACCCATTCAGGGGGCATCACATGAGACGGCTCCCTCTCAGAGTTGCTGCCAGGATTCTTGTCGGCAGAAGTGATGATGGCACTCTGTGTATGTTGAAGAGAGCCAATTTGGTTCTCCAACCAATCGTCAGTCCGAACATTTGCACTTCCTCCAAAACCTGTATTGACACCATATACTGCGTATTTGTGTGACAAGTATTCAGCTAGTGCGTCAACGCTGAGGGCGACGCGGCGAGCAAGCTCCTCGTCTTTGCTGATCTCAGGCTTGATACCATGACGAGCGACTGCGACGAGAGAAGCAATGTCGAGATTTTTTGCCATTAAGAATGATCCTCTCTTTGCCGTTCTTCAAGTCTCGTAGTCGTTTCCAGATACCCAGTGTTGACTCGGCATGAGCCGAGGTTCTGAGGTCCATCGTGAGATATGCTGTAGAGGGTGCAAACAAAGCTTGAGGAGTAAAAGTGAAGATTCAATAGTGGCACAAAGCTTTTCTGGGACGATATGTCACATCCCAGTCAGGTTTTCTCCCAGTTCTGATGCTGTCACTGAGAGTGATTCACTCAAGGAAGCGGTGATGTCCAGCACCTGTCCTAGTCAGAAGACCAGTTAAGTCCAATGGCCTTGTACTTCTCATCTCCGATCCTTCTTTCTGATTTCTTCTCTCACTTATGATGCGCCGACTGCGGCCTTTGAGTCAAAAGATTTTGAGTAAGTGAACGCAGCTCAGACTTGTTTCAAGCTTGGCAGGTCCAATTTGAACATGTGGTAGGGGTCCTGGTAGACTTACACCGGAGAAGTTTGCGCTTGTAACAATGGGAATTGATATAGAAGAGGAAACTTGATGTGGTCTCAGCCGAAAATCGGTGAGGGACAAACGAAATACATACGTAAGGTTCTATAGTGTGCATCTGCCAATCAACTACTGCAGGCTGAGAACGCCACATAGGTAGGTAGTTAAGGGGTTGACCTGAGAATCGAACTCATGCAAGACACTTGTCTATGGCAGAAATTAGCAATGATTCACTCACATTTATGCTTAAACAGCTCGCCTTCACTGTGCATCATGCCACAAAGACCGTACTTGTTCAAGTATTCATGTTACATAACATGTAGGTACATATACATGACCTAAACACATATCTACATCAGACCTTTCTGGTCATCGTCGTAAAGCAGTCGCTGTTGCTCTTTGCAATATGATTCTTCCGCTCCAAATGCCTTGCCCTGGTTCACCTTTGTACAACCCTTCCATCAAACCCATCTCAGCCATTTGCCCTGACCATGCCTCTCGAAATGGACCGTGACGAAACGCCCCAAAAATCAGTTACCATGTATGCAGTCCAAATCAGAACAAATGAAATGGCCGACTAGACCGTGAGATAATGTGCCAAGAACCATGCCGCTCTGCGCCGTCGCATGCATGCAGTTCATGCTTATAAGGTAATAGGAGAAAGCGATAGTAAAGAAGACGCGGACATCTTGAACCGAGGGACTGTCCGGTAATGCCGCCATTAAGCGCAAGGCTAACCAAACTCTTGAGGTATCTTTGATGTTTGTACACTGCGTGCTGTGGGAATCTGAACCGAAATGCGCAAAATGGACTTCATAAAGAGTTTGTTTTGTGGAATGCCAGTAACATGGTCCATGAGCTGCGGACCATGACAAGGCCTGAGATGATGATGATGATGATGATGATGATGATGATGATGATGCGATGTTGAAAAGATTTATGCCGTATTATTTTATGAATGGTCGTTACCGGACTTCATCCTCGTCAGAACCGGATGCATACTTAGGCATCCTCTTGATTTGTGACAGGAGAGAATCAAGCTCAGTCCAGTTTTCGTCATTTTCAGCAAACTTTCGGTGTTTGCGAGATATAATGTGCTACACAAGTTAGTTTTTGCAAACATAGTCTGGAAAAGGACATCACATACCTCATCGAAATCGCGGAACTTGTCCTGACAGTTCTCGCAATAGCCAGGCTTGAGGTCCCGCTTACTCTTAAGAGGTTGCGACTGTGTCCTCCGCTCAGTCTTTTGAGCATCCTCTTCTTGCACCTCAGCAGGTCGCGAAGTGTGTCGGCCCATCGTTGTTGATCTGCTAGATGCAACGTCCATTGAAACCTCAGCAAGACGGCGCGAGCTTACATCAAAGGAAGCAGGGGCAGCCTTCTGCAACACTTTGCGCTGCAGGCCGTGAACCTCTTTACTGGTTCCAGCCTTCGCTCCGTTGATACCAGATGTCGAAGAGACCATCTGCGATCGAATGGCTGAGGTGATGTTAGAAGGCTGCACTCCGGATGCCACAGGCTCGCCAGCAAAAAGCCGGCCAGCCGCAGCACGGCTTGTGAAGGCGTTCTGGGGTCGGGCATCCACTGCTTTCGACATGGTCGCCCTGGCAGGGTTGAAGATATCAGTAGGAGTCGCAGCACGAGCTCTGCTCTGACCATCCTCCATCTCTGTAATGGTTCGCTTTCCAGTCACCGGCTTAGGCATTGGGACTTGAGGAGGCTTGAGAACAGGGGCAGTTTCTTCGCGCTTGGCGAGGCGTGCCTTTTCCTGCTCTCGTTGTCTTCGATGATCCTTTTCGGGCACATCGTGGTCCTCCACAAACGGGCATCGACCGTTTCCAACACTTCGGAACTGAGGCCATTCACCATCAGCCTTATTAGCAACCTTGGGGTACTCTCGAACCATGATGGGCTTGTTCTTCTCGTCCATATCCCATACATAAATGTGAGGTCCCTTGAAATAGCATAACTCACGATGAACAGCAGAAGGGTCACGATCAGATGGTCCGTTTAGGCGTTCATTGTGCAGCAGCTGGAGCAGGTTAGGCTCCCTCGAAGCACCGTAATTACCGCGAGTGGCTATCGATCTTGAACCGTATGTGCTGTGGCTTGTCTCTGCCTCAAGCAAGACTGCAAGCATGTTTTGGAACTTCTCCAGTGTCCAAATCTTCTTGCCCATCTCACGAGCTTTGTACAGCACATCATTGTTCTTTGATCCTCGGGTTCGCTTCAAAGGATCATCAAGCTGTTGCGACCTTGAAGGTGCATTGCGGAACTCGGACAGTAGCTTTCTTCGAGCTTCGGTATTACGGTTTAGTAACGATGGATTGATGGTCTGAGGCTGTTCTTGGGACTCGTTATGCTCGCCATGGTGTCCTTGGTTCTGGTCTTGATGCGCCTCTTGTCTTTCAGGTGGGATTGTCCGCGTGGTGACGACGTGGGTAACATCGATGGAGAAGAAGGGTTCTTGTCTCTGAATCAAGGTCAGTGGGGCCCATCAAAAACGCTCGAGTTTAACATACAGCACCAAGATAGTTGACCCTCTTTGTTAGTCTAGCACGAACATCATCGGGTATACTCTCGAAATAGAAGACCATTTTAGGAAACTTGGCACGGTGATGCTTCTTCCATGCTTCCTTCTCAGTATCGGCATCACGGGAGACATTTGGCGGAGCAGCCCTCGAGGTTCTTTCCTTGGTAGGAGGACGCGTAGCGCCGCGTTGAACCAGAACCTGAGTCCTGGTGGGACGGGTTGGTGATCGAACCGGACGCTGCACGCCATTATCGAGTACCTGTTTCTTTAGAGGCGGCGGCTGGCCATAGGTTTCTTCACGCTGAACGGTAGCATATGAACGCTTCTGCTTAGCATAACTAGCCAGAGCGGAAGTACCTCTCAGAGGCGAGTTGGCAACATTGGGGTTGTTCGTTAACGGGCCCCGTCTCGAAGACATGGCCGATATGGGACCAGGCGTTGGTGATAAAGATATCGTTGCCATGTAAAGCCCGCGAACTGCTCTGGGGAGGAGAGACCAGAGCAGAGCAGAGGGCGTTCAAGCAGAACGACAAAAGTCGAGAACCAACGACAAGGATGACGTGACGAGATTTGAGCTGTTACTGGTGGTGGTCGATCGTGGTGGCAGACGGACGGGTAGTGGTAGTAGCGAGGACGGTAGTGGAGGGGCTGGGAGGATGAGACTTGTGACAGCACGCGACGCGGAGCCTGACACGTCAAGGCGACTTAGACAGAGACAATGGGAGGCAACAAAGAGAGGTAATAGATGCTTAATGACGACACATCGAAGCTCGCAGAGATGGCAAAGATGTAAAAGGAAAAAGCAGTCAACAACAAACGCAGTCAAATGATGAGCGAGCAACAAATCAGCCGTTATGTTGTTCTTGGTAGGTACTGAACCATTTCCCAGGCCTGGTGCTTTGGATGGAGGGAAACGAGCCAAGTGAGGAACAGACTCCATCGAATTTTGACGACTGAGCAGACCAAAGCAAAGCAAAGCAGGCCGTGTTGTTAAGAGTCGCGCTTGGCACAACAGCACTATACCGCTCCTGGGCCAGTTCAGCGACTAGCAGGGCCTTCTAGGGGCCGCCGGGGGCCCTGTACCTCCAGTGAAGGCCTTCTGTGGCCTGCTGGATGTCCACTGCGAGAAAAACACCTCTTCGCACGGGCCAGTCGCCTAAAAGCCACCCAGCAACCAGAGGCACTACAGCCAGAAACGGGAAATTGGGAGAGACGAGACCAGACAACAAAATTTCAGCCTCGCACCGGAGACGGAGAATTCGCGCGAGACATGAGAGGAAACAACAACAAAGAGTCAAGACATGGACGTTTAATTGTGTTTGTTTTTCCAATTAATTGACCTCAAAACGCCCAAGAGGAATGGAAAGGTAATTGCATAATTAGCTTACATCAGTTCTATGCATAAGGTACCTAGGAAAGACATCACTCTAACTGACCCTGGTGCGTCTCCCGCATTGAAAAGTCTCACACTTTGCCGCTGTCTCGCAACTAAAGTTAGCATCGGCCTATCCTTGTCATAATTTTGGTCTGGCGTCATCACCGAGATCTTTGAGGTCTGTTTCTGGCGCAAATCGGCCGTGTACGAGGGGTTCAATTGATGTAAGGGAGAGCTCCAAGTGCCACTAACAAAGCTCAACCGCCTAAACTCAATCTCTGATCATCGTTGATCCTCAAGATGAAGCTCCCTCGAGCTTCATTACGGAGCTTCGAGCATCGTCTGCCCCTCCGAGCTCGGTCGGTGAGGAGCACATCAACGATAACTGCTCCCACAAGAACGACAGCATGCCGAGCTCTACCGTCAGATACACCGGCCAGCCGCCGGGCGTACGCCGTTGTCTCTGTCGCCGACCTCCGATTCGGACAGCCTGTCTACGAAACACATCCTCATATCCTAAAACCAAACGAAATCACACAAGGGATCACAGCGCGAGAATATGCTGATCGCCGAGCTCTCCTCGCACAGTCGATGACAGAGGGCAGTATCGCCGTTCTGCATGCTGCATCTCTTCAGTACAAGTCTGGTGCTGTCTTTCACCAATATCGACAAGAGTCCAACTTTCTATACCTTACAGGATGGATGGAAGAAAATGCCATTGCGGCGATTGAAAAGACTGGACCCGAGTATGGCGACTACATATTCCGTATGTTTGTCAAGCCCAAAAATGCTCGTGAGGAGCAATGGAATGGTTATCGCAATGGTGTGGATGCTGCAAGAGATATCTTCAACGCCGATGAAGCATATACGATAAAGGAGGCTGAGCAATTGCTCCCCAAGATTCTCAAATTTGCTAAGCTCATATATGCGGACTCACCACCTTCAAAGGGTAGTGTTGCTTCGACAGCTACTTGGCTTTGGGGGCTCATCTCAGGGCGAGAATCTCGACCCTCCCGAACACCGCTCTATTCAGTCATGAACAAGCTTCGGGTGATCAAGAGTGAGGCAGAAGTCGCTAATATGCGCATTGCTGGTCAAATCTCAGGTCGTGTCATCACAGATGCAATGCGCCGACCATGGAAACGTGAGAAGGACTTGCATTGGTTCCTCGACTACCAATTCGCTGTAAATGGCTGCGAAGGCCCTGCATATATCCCCGTGGTAGCTGGCGGTGAGCGCGCAAACTGCATTCACTACACGGTGAATAACAGCACGTTCAGAGAGGACGAATTTATCCTCATTGACGCAGGCGGCGAGTATGGCACCTACATCACTGACATATCCCGCACTTGGCCAGCTTCCGGCCGCTTCACCCCTGCTCAGCGCGACCTATACCAGGCCGTCCTCAACGTGCAGCGATCTAGTGTGTCGCTCTGCAGGGAATCCTCCAAGCTCTCGCTAGAGGACATTCACAACGTTACCGCGCGGGGTCTTGTTGACCAACTACGGGGCATCGGGTTCGACGTCAACATGGCCAACATTGACCAGCTGTTTCCCCACCACGTCGGTCACTACATCGGCCTTGACGTGCATGACTGCCCTGGCTACAGCCGTCGCGAGATTCTTCGCAAGGGTCACTGCGTTACCATAGAGCCGGGTGTTTACGTCCCCCATGATGATCGATGGCCGGCCGCCTTCCAGGGTATGGGTGTCCGAATCGAGGACAGTGTATGCGTAGACGACGACTCACCCTACATTCTGTCCACGGAGGCCGTCAAAGAGATTGACAATATCGAAGCGCTGCGATCATGAAATGTACTACTTTACCTGTGACATACTCATATAGACCTGGACCTAGGCGTCTGAAATAAAATGTACAGTAAATGGGATCAATACGACTGTGACGGTCGTTGTTACTCTTCACGACCCACTCGAAATTTTGTTGCTAGGCCTACAAATGATGTTATTGCAGCTCAGCCTGAAAAACAAAAGAAAACCGCGCGTGGTTCATGACTTGGATCATGAATGGGGTCAAGCCACAACCGCTGCAGGTGAAATTAAATGCATGTAAGAAATCATACGTACATACATAAACCATCGCTGATCTTTGTTTATTGGATCTGGATTTTGGTTAGCTATTGCCGTGTAGAGATCTGATCTTTGTTGTGACAATAATCACCAACATACAGGGTAATATCTCACGGTAACAAAATGAGCTCCGCAAGCTGCTATGGAGACAGACCCCAGCCTCGCCTAGTCATCATGGCAGTGATCCCAAACCGGATCCGGTATGATATGACAAACAAGGCACAGCGCGTTCAGTTGTGCATCGAGACTGGCCAACGAAGGATGCATAATTAGGGATGAGCAGTGTGTGCTGCGCGATTCATCTCTGGGGTATATTTATACAATCCCAAGAGTCCTTGGGCCAAAACCATGTCTATTCTAGCAGAAACCTCTTGGATCGAAGAGTGTCCGGCTGTGGTTCGGCATCAAGAACGGCTGTCGAGCCGAGGCACTGAGAAGCTGCTCAAATGCCTGTAGACGCCTATCTAACTCTTGATGTTCCTTCATGATGGACCTATTGCGCCTTTCTAAGTACTGAATGTATTCGGTCGCTTTTGTTAAAATAGTGCCCTGTATCATGTCAGTCATTATGTCCGATTGAGTATTGATGGGAACCACCACTGACCTTGCTCACTTTGGGCGCTGGCTGTGAGTTTTCACCCTCTTCAGTTCCGTCTTCTGGTATCGAATGCAGGGCAGGTACGGCATCGCGAAGCTCGGCGATCTTGTCCTTAAGATTTGTTCGATACTTTCGCTCAATATCATTATGGGCTGTTCGATCTCCTGGTTTGAGTTTATCTTTGCCCTTTATATCGGATGTAGCGGTGTTATTGCGCGAGAGTCCTGGCCTAGCAGAACTCAAACCTGTCTCGCTCGATGCCTCCGTCTTGACGTCTTGATTCCTCGATGGAGCCTTAGTGCTATTGGCTGGCGTGGGCGTCTGTTTTTGGCTGCGATCTCCTGTTGGCGTTCCCAACAGAGAGTCGATGCTATTATTAAAGTCGGGTGCGAGTCCTGGCCCGAGACCAGCTCCAAACCCTAAACCAAATCCACTCGGAGGCATGAAACTGGCTGGTGTCCGACCAGTATTCATCGCGATAGCAAGAAGTCTTCTCTGCTCATCGTTGCTCAAAACCTGATTATTACCCATACCCGACATAGTCTGCCCGAACCCTGCGTTCATGGCTGCTGCAGTATTGCCTAACTCAAAGTCTGGTTCAATGCGTAGACCCGGCTCTGGCTTTTCCCAACTGAGCGGTGTCGAGTACAGGCCTTCTCGAGGGGGCACCTCTGGAGGTGGCATAGTCTCGATCTTTGATAGATGTTCCTCCAGACTTATCGAGTCAAGTCCTTCTTCTTCGTCATCAGATAGAGCATTGTCTAAAGTAGTGTCGTCATAGCATTCGGCACCTTGAAATGGAGGAGCAGTTGCATATATGCCAGTGCCAAGTCCTGGTGTCGTTGAGCTTCCTCCGTAACCCGGTCTTTGTCGTTGATCAGTTTTCTGATTGTGGATATATGGCTTAAACATACCGATAATGAGTGTTAGTGTTATTGGTCATGGGATCGAAGCGCTTCGAAAAGTCAATCTCAAAACTTCCTGTCCTTTCATTCTCTTCGTCGTCAAAACGTATCCAGTAGTCCAGAGACTCCAGCGCAGAATCGGTGTCAGCCTTTGTGCGCTTCCTTTCATGGGCATCTCGCTTCCGTCGTTGATGGCCCTGTGGGGGTCCTCTAGTAGGTAGTATGGTCTTGTTTGAGCTGGTATATGGTGACGGCATCGGGGCCTGGGTGAATGATATATCAGAGGCTGCAGTTGACTGGTAATCGTAGGATGGTCCCCCCTGGTTACCAGATGCTCCCATGTCACCCTCTAAGCCTGTCGGTCTCCATGGCGAAGGCTCATGTTGCTGTTGAGATGTGTCGTTGTTCTGATCCACGTGATTCAGCGTCTGGTTGTTGGGCACCGCGAAAAAGTTAAGAAGATTAGGATCCATTGCTAACACGGCATCCCGGCCTGCGAGGCCGTGTTCGTCGTCCGGAAAGAAAGGTCTGGTGTGAGCAACCCGTACAGGGTCTGAGCCAGCTCAATTAACGATGGCTACTTCGAGTGGAAAACGGAGGATTAGGTTCAACAGCGGTTGAAAGAGCGAATAGCCCACTCGATAAAGTGTGACAATCACAAAGCTGTCGCAATGGAATTGAGGGGTCGATCTGTCAAAGCATATGACAGTGGGTCCAGCCGTGATGGATGGTAAGAATTGATGATGCTGATGATGACAGCCTCCACGGGAATAAGTAGAAGTGTATCGATTGAGATTCAGGTGCTTAAAGGAATAAGAATGCGGGTGATGAGGTTGAAGAGCTGCGGAAAGGTGAATTGCAATAATAGGTGACAGCACTGTAAGATGGGTCGATAGCGAAAGCGACGGCTAAGGCGCGGGCCAAGGAGCAGATTGATTCGTTGTCGGTTTGCTTAAGATTTGATGAGGTTGAGCTTTGACTGAAGCGTGGCGGAAGCTTGCGGTTTAAGGTATGTGCTTATGGGCGGATATGGCTTCTAGCTGCAGTGCAGCAATGTATGTGACGGCAGTCTCTGAGTAAGTTGAATCAACCGCTCAATTATCGCAAAATGACATCGGGCTTAGACAGAGACAACAAAAATGCGGTCGTCAGATGTTGGTCGAGGGAGTGAAGGGTTTTACGGAGAAGCAGAATATCAGTCGATAGGATGAGCGGACACATGCGGCTCCCAATTCGTTGGTTGGGATGGGAAAGCCCAGGCCCCAAGTTAGGTAGACGGGGGACAGGAAAGGACTGGGAGTCAATCCTGAGGCCTGCTTTCTTGCTTGGGGAAGAGACTGGACTTGTCTTGGACTCGCTGAATAGGATGGGATAGGTCGGACGGATGATCAAGTGGGAACAAAAGGCCGGATTGGCGTCTTGTGAGTTGTCGTATTCGCCGCAGTCAAAAGATTGGGTTCTTTTTAGGGGTCTGATTGACTCGACTTGCGATCGAGTCACTGGTACTGGACGACAACGTTGGGGGATGGGGTTTTCTCACAAAGTCCATACTATGATTGGTGATATTCTCCAAGCATCGGATCTCCCTCTCAACTATTTTTCCTTTCTCTTATCCTCTCTCTTCTGCAAGCGAGTCGGCGGGACGGGGGTGCGTAAGAGCAAGAGCAGATTTCTCTCCCACTGCCGGTCGACGTCGTGATGTTTGTTGCCCGTAATGGCGTGACTTTTGCCTCGAAAAGGTCCAACTTGTGCGTTTCCAACTCCAGGGGCCCTTGAAGGCCCCCGGGAGTCCTGGACCGCTGGCGTAGCAGAAATTGGACGACATCGTATGATGAGCAAGGCTGAGGAGGGGTATTGTACGATGGCCAAGCCTCTCATCCATTGGCTGACTCGTGCTAAGCCGATGTCACTGCTGCCATTGGCTGCCGGATGTCATTCGCTCTTGTTTGAGACTCGAAGAATGTAAAAAGCTTCAAGGTTTGTTTCTATCCATTAGCGGTTTGTTTTAGATCCAAAACGGGCCTATATTTGACTGTGTCAACCTCCAATCTGATTCATGAAACACGTGGCAGACAATACTGTCTCTTCCTATTTAGAAACCCATGATTCCCGCTTCTCAGCTGTCACTCATTCACTAACAGTCAATAACCCACTAAAAAGCGGCTTAGTTACGGAGAACTGGGGGTCTTGGCAACGGTTTCTCCCTCGAATTCTTCAGCCTCGTGCTAGTGACCAACGATGCCTTCTAGGCTCAGCTGGCAAGCTCTAGCTTTCCATCCAGACCACTCAGGAGGCTTACTGGTTGGGTGGGGGCATCTTATGATCCTTGTCTGTCTCATTCATGGGAAACCTCTGTGTTGCTCTCACAAGTTTCCTTTTCTAGGATATCCATGAAAATGATGAACATCGCAAAGGACAAGCCTACATGAGCTTGTACGCATGATCAAAACTAAGTGATGCCCGCTCGATGGCCGTATCTGTGCTGCTGTCGATGCCGTCATTCCAATCCTAATGGCCTGGCCGCTTTCGAACTGGCGGCTTTTAACATCCGTACCTGACCGGATTTTAGATTTAGGGTATCCAATTAGTGGCCAATGCTTCTAGCTACGACCCTGGAGATGGAGTTTTCCTTTGTGAAGTCTTTGATAGATGTCTATTTTCGTCAAACCACTGAGCCCACCTGTGGCCTTACCTCGAATTCAGAGAGTCGGCCTGTAGATGCTCGGAGCGCCCATGATCAATGTGTCCTTGCACTTCATAGCAGATACTCCGGGTGATGCGCTGCTTTATCCACAAAATCTGTACTTAGTAGTTTTGCTAAAAATGAATCTTAATGTTTTTTACTAAAGCTCTGTTGAGGGATGGAAAGAGAATATTTGCTTAACAAACCAGACTATCGGCGAAGTATAATTCTGTGAAGTCCAGCATGACAAGTACACGTTTGCAGCACGTCTCGCGGATCAAGATACTATCACCCCATGATAGCAGGGTAAGACATACCACAAATCACATTGTTGACTGCCTGCTGTCGTGCTGGCTCACTCAACCGCAAGACTGTAGGTCGCATTTTGGTATCTTGGAAAGCATTGCGAACATACCCAATGGCTTATCTACCCTCTTCCTCTATACTCTCCATAGTCATGCCGCAATTTTAGTGTCTGCTCTGTCAATGTACCACTTCCCATCAAGTCATACATCGTTATTTTGGTTCCTATGGTGTTGGGAGAGTTTCCATTCGTAAACAGTCTGGACATATTTCTTGGTCGTAAACGATGTCGTGAATATGCGAAGGTCCTTTGCATCCATTAAATACTCTTTGACACCACCGAATATTCAGAAACCCGATATGCCCACAAGCAAACTGCCGATCCACCTGCATACACATATTGCCTGGTTTAGTCCCACCGCGTACGACTGTGTATTATAACGCTCTGGCTAGGGTCTAGATTCATTCAGGTGTTTTGCACAATATCCTGCGACTTGGTGAGTGCTATTGCTCTATATGAGCAAAGCGCCCGAGGCTCTTCAATGCGCAAATGGCTGATACCTTGCTTTTGTATTCAACGTATTCGTATGATGTTCCTGATCCAAATTCATACAGCCGATAGTTCTTAACTGCTCGATCGCAGGAGTCTTCGCACGGCACTCGGGCGCTGTCTAATAACAGCGCACACACGGCCGGCTGGGTGAAAACGAGAGGGCGATATCGAGTTGACGTGAAGTTAAAGCGTTCTCGTTCTGAAGTCCCCTCGAGAGCGGGACTTTAAAGCGGCCAACGGTCGCCGGGGGTAAGAAAGTGCGAACAAATCAGCGATCGTCAAACAGGAGCACCAATAACAAAGAAGACAAGTAACTGCAGCGCCCTGCCCGTAGGCGCATGCAGCTTGTGTGTATCCAGATCTGATGCAGCTTTCAAGGATACGTGCAAGGGTTGGCTGGTGGATTTGCGGTTCGGATTGGCCTTTGCGGGAAGGGCTTGGAAACGAATTGAAGTATTTCACAGAACTGATCGCGATCGCGATGTGCCTTGACTGGCACGCAGAATGACGTTAAAACCAACCTCCAGGCGCACGGGTTAGGTTAATTTAGGGCCCCTTTCCTCATTGATTGGGCTAAATAGTAGGTGACCTAGCGTACAGAAATTTATTGTGATTCGATTACTGCTCCATTGTGTGTTCTTAACCCTCTAGAAGAACGCCAAAGAAGCGCCCTCCCAAGGGTGGCTCTGTGAATGTCGTCACTTCAAGGCCTGGACTCCCTCCCCTAAGGGGTTGATATAAAGTGTCAAAATAAATTTAGCAAAGAGCACCCTAAGTTTAGACTAAATTTACCTACTATTTTCATCGCTTGGGGCCAAGGTCCTGAGTTTTCTTTCCTCCCCTAGTAGACTCCCTTGCTCGGTGGGGACTGCCGCGTGAAAAAACCATACGATCGACCTTGGCCTTACCGTTGGAGTTATCGGAATTAACTCTCGGATCTTTTGTGGAGATCTTCAACCAATCGGCCAAAGTCTCGAGGCTATTTACCCCTTCTGGGTTGACTCAATCATCATGAGATCAAAATAGTGTATTGAACTCGAATGCTTCTCCGAGGACAAAATAAGGTGATTCTGCTGGGTGATTCTCCTGGCCGACCGCTTTCGCGCTGGCGCAATACTACTGCGATTAAGGCAACTGTATTCTTACCATGTATGAATGCGTAGTGCCATTTTGTTTGGATCATCAACATAAAAAAGGATATAAATCGCCCTTGACCGAATAATACGTTAAATCTTCCTGCTAAATATTATGTTTCTGTTTCAAAGCTGAGCTTTAAGCTAGACATGGCAAGGAACAAAGTGTGGTGCATAGACCCCTTGCATTAAGAATTGATACTGAAACCAGCGTTGACAACCGAAATGCACCCAATATCAACGGAAGTTATGATATGTTTAGGTTTGACATTGTACATGCATGCGACGAACGCAAAATCAGCACATCGTATTGAGCGATCAACCAATATATCTTACATATGTAGAGGACCTGGATCAATATCTCCAACAACTATCGAACAAATCGAATTTGGGTAAAATGCGGCATAAGACGGAGACGCCAGGTTATCTTATTATTCTGTGTCTTGATCAGTTTGTGTCCACGACGAAGGAAAGGCATTCAACATCCGGTTGCAAGGCTCAACTTGGCTTGCCCATTGTTGGCCCTTAACGGAAGGCGTGCGAGCATAAAATATTGGATTTCATTACCTGCCGTTTGGCCTTGCGAAAAAGTGCGCTGCTGTGGGAAAGTGAAGTAGGTGCAAGTGCTCTTTCGAGAGTGAGGCAACGGTTCGTTTGAAGCAGGAGCACACGCAAACCAGTTTCCAACCTCACTTCGAAATTCGGACCACTCTCTACCGCTAGCTCTTTATTTCATTCATGCACTTCTTCAAATTCGTCTCTCCTTTTCTTTTCGCTCCACAACACCTTGAGCCTACCGCCGACCAACCCACTTCCTTCTACTACTCCTATCTCTTTTATGCTTCTGACTGGCTATGAACATGTCGTCTAAGGCGATGTTCTTTTTCCTTTTGGGAGCGACCTTTCTTACGGTATTCGCGACAGAGGCGCACTGCTTCTCATGGAGGCCGCGACCTGCGGATGGTATGTTCGAGTGATCGCACTGGTGTTTTGATGCTAACATTACCATAGTAGGTCATCAGGCTACACTCCAGCACCCACGACGCAGTAGCGATAACACCGCCCTGCTTAACAAGCAGTCAGAGAAGAGGTTATCCAACGTTTACACTACCGCACTTCAAGAGCTTCAAGACCTGGAGTCTGAACCTCTCTGTCATCGCATCGCTGCACGCCTGCTAGTCAACAACTGTCACCTCCTGGATGGCCAAGACGACGCCAAGGTCCATATTGATAGCGGGAGAGCAGCTCGCGACTTTGTGGATTCGTATGCAGCAAGCCTTGCTATTTGCGACTTGGAGCGCGGCAGTTTCAGAATTCCGGTATCCTGCTCCAAGTTTCGAGAGGCAACCCTGGCGACCCTTTCTGCTTCACCTATCCCACAACTTCATGTTTCGACCGTTGAGATTGATGAGTGTCTCGAGGGCCTTGCTCAGTCGGATTCAGCTTGGAATACATGGGTGAGCTATCGTCACAAAGCGTTGAGGTTCTGCGATGCCGCAAGGGCAGATCACCAGAAAGGTTAGTGAGCACTCAAGCGAAGAGATACCATACTGATCGTTCATACAAGATGAGAATATCCTCCTTTATCAAAGAATCACTAAGATTCTCGAGAAACTCACCCGTGATGTTGAGGCAGACATGGAGGAGCGATTCCATTCGCTCAATCGAGCATATACTGCCACAAGCCAGTCTGTTTTAGAGATGGGTCCTCATCTTCGACATCTCCGTACAGAGATGGAAAGAGCTAGTCGAATTCTGCGAGATGATTTGGGCCGCGCTGCTCAGGTACATACCGATTATTTCTTTCTAGGACACACTACTGAGATGGATAGGAATCGCGCGATGTCGTGGAAAGGAGTCTTAAGGAAACGAAAGTGCTCCAGGATCTTTTAGAACTTCTTACTCGCTCAGTTCAAGAGAAGACTGCAGACATCGTTTCATCACAAGAGGTTGCTCTCCAAACAAGCACAACGCAATTGAACAACGAGGTCGATATACTTATGGCAGTGCTGGGTGCGGCCGTTTCGTCGTCTGTTTCTTTTCAGAATCAAGTGGTGAGTCTACTGATGAATTACTCGGAAGTCAAGGTTGACCATTTAAGGAAATGACGGAATCTCGGAGTGCAGATATCCTGGAGAAGCAGGTCAAAATCGAAAAAGTAAGTACCGGCTCCCATCCTTGAGTATTCCGTTGACCAGCTGAAGGGTATGGGGAAACTCGAAGAACTTGCTGAAGACTTGCTGGTCAAGTACGACGACCATGAATCCCGCCTCGACAAGGCCTTTCGAAAGACGGGCCAGGTCCTGGACATACTTGACGCAACTGCTGCATCTGCCAGTGGATTGCAAAGCTCTGTATTAAGCAGTTTCGGGCTTTCAGGGGTTTGGCCGTACATTATTTGCCCTTTTTTGTCACTTGCAATGGGATCCTATGGTCTCCAACCTTCCCTTGTGAGAAACATATGGCTCGTCGGGTTTGGTAAGTTTCTGAACTTGTCGAAAGACTTTCGCTAATTATATCAGGCGAGTTGATGGGCATGGTTGTGTCAAAAGCAGATTCTTACAAAGATGCGTTCGGCTTTCCATCTATTGTCGAAACCCCTGATTCAACCTTCAATGACACGTTCAATGCGTCCCTCGCGGAAGAGGACATCTTCAAAAGCGGTTGATGTTTCGTTTTCGACAGCATCCCAGTGGAAGTGAGAGAAAAAATCGGGCTACGTATGTTGGTTGTTTTGGTATTCATTTGATAACCGGGCAGACATGGGATTATGGACGGGATGGGTACTTTCAGACTTGGCTCGCATTTATCATGTCTTTTTTCAACTCTCGGGATTCGGGATTTGGGATACGAGCTAGATCACGCATGGGAACATACAGAGGTGTACCGAGAGGTTCCTATGGAATTTCGTGGCGCCAGGAGCATATCAGTTTGCTTTAAGCATAGGAGTCTTGCCAATCATTTTCATGAACCACTGCATCATTTGCCTTTCCATATCCGGCATCGGAGAATTGATTGCCCTATGAACCAACTTGTATTTACAACAGTTGCTCGCGTCTCCACATAGGAGTTTCAGCCCCGTTGCCATAAGAAAAATATTAGAACAGTTGCACAATAGGAGCATTGACTTTCTGAATGGTATCTATTACAGCCACTTAGAATTGAAGCCAGAAGTGCAAGGAGGAGAACAATAAGAAATAATCATTGGTGGGGCTCCTGGTCATGCCACAAAAGTTTCATCATCAGACAACAAGGCTGAGCCGTCGCTCATTTAACAGAGATAAGATATGGCCGGGCGCACGAATTAGAGCTCGTGAAGAACCCCACTATGTCTATCACCACGTGATTCCTCGAGCAGAGAATCGGCGTCACCCTAGCCGCGAGCTCGCAACTTTGTATGCAGCTGGGTTTTACATCCACGACGAATCGCCCCTCGCCAACACACATTTCAGCCTTTGGGTTCTCATCGTTTTCATTATACGTTTTGCGCGAACTCGTCTCCATGTAGAGTTCCAGTGGCGCCGGCATTTATTCACCTGGTGTAAGTCTTTTCCTCGTCGATGATGTCGCGAATTGCTTCCACCGTTCACCTGTTCTCCTGATCTGTTGGAGGCGCAGTCTACCAACGCGCATGATAACCATTAAGTTTCCAGCCTACGAGCATGCCTGATTGTGAACCTTCGAGGATCATGATTTTGACACATCGGGACAATATCGTTGCAAATAAAACAACCCACTAACAAGGGCTTGTTTAGAACAGAATGAACAGCCAGAACCTTGGCCTTGGAGTGTACGATCGAGACCGCGAGATGGAAGAACGACACCGAGCTCTACAGCAACGCGAGGAGATGGCCCGTCGGGACCAAGAGAGAGAACGTGAACAGCGCAATAGAGAGCGCGATCGAGATCGAGAGTCCAACGACCGGTACCAATCTACACCTCACCATAGCAGCGCCGGCTCCATTCCCATTCACCAGCCTGTCGCATCGCGGATCTCTGGCGCAATTCATAGTCCCGGTGGACTTCTTGCGAATCACAACGGAAATCCTCAAATTCCCCTCAGTAACCCACCAGGTCCTCCCCTGGCCGCCTTCGGAGGGCCACTCCAGAGCGAGCATAGCCGACCGGTCCAACACGGTGGACCAAATAGTAGCAATACACAACCACAAATGTTCGCGCCGATGCCGCACGGTGGACCGCCGACATCGACACAAGCTGCTGTCAACGGTGTCGCGGCCGTGTTCGGCGGTCCTTTGCAGCAACAGCCTCCGGAAGGCCAGCGTGGGGGCCAGCAGGGCGCGCCGTTCAACCCAGCTACTGCATCGGCAGCTCATCAGCTTCCTGGGGGAATTACCCAGGGGCAGCAGCCTATTCTAAATGTAAGTTCCACTGCAATACAGTTTCTTTTGCGACGGGATGTTGTCATTGGAGGGGTACCAACAACCTTCCGTGCGCATGTCGCAGCCACCCGCTAAGTTTGCCTTTGCGTTTGCGAGCTGGTGATGCGACAGCGCGGGCCGCTGTTAAACCACCCACAAACCTTTGCCTTACCTTTCTATCCAACCCAACTTCTTCTACCCCTCTTCTTACTTCTCCAAATTCCCTGACGGCTCTCGTGTCAAACATTTACAACTCGTCACATTTTGTTTGCCTAGTGCCCGTTTTCTTGTTCTCGCAGATATTCTCCAACATGGAGCCTCATGTTCTCCTGGCCAGTCTTCCGGCGAACCCAGGCGATCTTGTTGGTATCTTCAACCATGAAGGAGAAGGCATGGCGCTTCTCCATGGACAAGAATCCGGCGTACCTTTACTCTACTTTACTCTTATTGTATAACATATGTTCTACTGGTATCGCTGTGTACATGATTGCTAACTGCTTCTCTTTCCAGGATGCCCTCACTTATCTTGACCAGGTCAAAGTCCAGTTCCATGACCAACCAGACGTCTATAACCGATTCTTGGATATCATGAAAGACTTCAAAAGCCAGGCGTATGTTACTGAATGAGCCGCCACTTTTGTCGTGATCACAGCTAACGCAAGGACAGTATTGACACACCAGGGGTGATCAACCGAGTATCTGAGCTCTTCGCTGGGCATCCAAACCTGATTCAAGGGTTCAACACCTTCTTACCTCCCGGTTACCGTATCGAGTGCGGCGCTGGTAACGATCCGAACACAATACGAGTCACCACACCTATGGGTACCACGGTTCAATCTATCACAGGACGTGGAAACCAGGGCGATGGTCACGGTCCTGCCACAGCTAACCAGCCCTTGTTCCCCGAACGAGGTGGCCAGTGGCAGCAACAGAGACCGCAGCATAGCATCGAGAGCCCGGAGGCACAGTTCAGTACGCCTGTTCAGAATGGCGCAAGCCTATTTGTTCAAGCTGCAGCCCACAATGCTGCTTTCAACGAGAGCAACAACTCGGGGCAGCGACGTGCTCTGCCCCAGGGCAGCACAGGTCCTGGGGAGGGGCCAAATGCGCGCCAGGCCTTGACACCCACTCCCTCTGGACAAGCTGGAGTAAACGGCAATCCAGCGAATCAGGCAAACATGGAACGGCGGGGGCCAGTTGAATTCAACCATGCTATCAGCTATGTGAATAAGATCAAGGTAAAAACCATTGCTCGTCCCAACTTCTTAAAGCGTCAGATGTACTAATCATGGCAAAGAACCGGTTCCAGGACAAGCCTGAGATCTACAAACAATTCCTTGAAATTCTTCAAACCTACCAGCGCGAACAAAAGCCTATCCAGGACGTATATGCGCAGGTTACCACCCTGTTCATTTCGGCTCCTGACCTACTCGAAGATTTCAAACAATTTCTGCCAGAATCAGCTGGACAGGCAAAGCAGACTCCCAACCGTATGGATGATGGACCCCCATCTGGACCCAATCAGACACCGCAGCCTGCTATGAAAGATGGACAAAAGATGCCTCCTCTGGGTAGCTTTGCGCCGCCTGCCAGCGCTACTAAAGACAACAAGAAGCGACCCCGAGCCGACAAGCAAGCTGCTCAGCCTGCAACCGTCCTTGCAGACGCGAGCTTAATTACACGGAATCTCCCTCCTATTGCGAATGGTCACAAGAGACCTAAACTCAACCATACCAGACCAGGAGGTGACAACTCAGCAGTTGAGCCAACTCTAACGCCGGTCATGCCAGAGCCCTACCCTGCTAAACCCTCCTCGACATCTAGTCAAGAGGAGATTGCCTTCTTTGAACGCGTTAAGAAGTTCCTTAGTAACCGATCTACTATGAACGAGTTCTTGAAACTTTGCAATCTCTTCAGTCAGAACATCATCGATCGAAACACATTATTTCACAAGGGCGCGTTGTTCATCGGTGCGAACCCTGACTTGCTGAACTTCTGGAAGACCTTTGTTGGCGTCGATACTCAAGATATTGTAATCGACAATCGCCCTGCTCCACCGACAGAGAAGGTGTCTCTCAGCAACTGTCGTGGGTATGGACCTAGTTATCGATTACTTCCCAAGCGAGAGCGCCTCAAACCCTGCAGCGGCCGAGACGAGCTCTGCAACTCCGTTCTCAATGATGAGTGGGCTTCACACCCTACGTGGGCGTCGGAGGACAGCGGATTCGTTGCTCATAGGAAGAACCAGTTTGAGGAAGGCCTGCACCGCATCGAGGAAGAGCGCCACGATTATGACTTCAATATTGAAGCTAACATCAAGTGCATCCAGCTCCTGGAGCCTATTGCACAAAACATGCTCGCCATGTCTGCTGCTGAGAGGGAGACGTTCCAGATGCCTGTTGCACTCGCTGGACAAAGCACGTCTATCTTCAAGCGAATCTGTAAGAAGATTTATGGTGATCGCGGTATCGATGTTGTTAATGACATGTTCACCCATCCCTTCGACGTGGTACCTGTCCTACTGGCTCGCATGAAGCAGAAGGATGAGGAGTGGCGGTTCTCCCAGCGAGAATGGGAGAAGGTGTGGCATGCCCAGACCGAGAACATGCATCTCAAGAGTCTGGACCACATGGGCATTCTTGTCAAACAGAACGACAAGAGGCACTTAACTGCAAAGCACTTGGTCGATGTCATCAAGACAAAGCATGAGGAACAGCGTCGCGAGCGATCGTTGAAGGGTGATGTCCCTCGACATCAGTTCAACTGGGACTTTAGCGACAAGGAGACAATCGTTGATCTTCTGCGCCTCATGATGCTGTACAGTTTACATAATGGCCAGCACAGCAGCCAGGAAAAGGAACGCATTCTGGAATTCTTTGAATCTTTCATCCCTGCCTTCTTCGATATTCCCGAAGAGAACATCCAGGATAAGCTTCCCAAGATGCAGCCTGATTCTGGCGAGGACGAAGTGGAGGATCATACGCCTGCAGAGCTGACCAATGGTCGCAGCCGACGTAACGGTCGAAAAGGAGATCTACTTAGAGGAGTTCTCGATCCTGGCCGTAACGGCAGCAAACCCCGCGGACATAAGGAAGACAGCGCCTCTGGAAGCAAAGAGACAACCCCTGATGTTACTTCAGCGAATGAAGAGGAGATGCCCGATGCTTCCGATGGCGTAGCCAATACTGACGTTTCCAACGAACGCTGGATACCCAATATCCCCAAACCCGTTGTTGTTGGACAGAGCGAAGAGCTTCTGAACACTGAAGGCGAGTTGAAGGCCGATGGATTCTTCACACGACCGTGGTACAACTTCTTCTGCAACCAAACCCTATTTGTCTTCTTCAGCATCTTCCAAACTCTGTATCGACGTCTTCAAGATCTCAAAGAAGCAAAGGAGGTTGTGGCTAAGGAGGTCGAGCGCCTCAATAAACAGAAGCCTGCTCGGGATATTGGGTTTACTGAGAACCACATGAAGTTTTTTGATAACAACGATGACCCAGACAGTTACTGGCCGAAAACCCTTGAGCTCATTGAGGAGTATATTTCTGGTGACGTTGACGAGAGTCGATACCAGGATGTGATGCGACACTATTACCTCAAGACTGGATGGAAGGTGTACACAATCCAGGACCTGCTCAAGACCCTCTGCCGTCTGGCCCTTACCTGCAGTAGCACAGACGTAAAGGAGAAGACCCCTGACCTCATTGCCCAGTACCAGGCCAACCGTGAGCGAGAGGAAACAAGTTACCAGACAGAAATTAGCGCCCGAAAGTTCGCTGAGAAATGTGTTAAGGATGGTGATATCTTCGTGATATGCTGGGTAAGTTCAAGTCACCTCGACATTTTCAATTGCCAGACCTCTAACAAGATCACAGTTCCCCTCCAAGTCTGAGGCGACCGTGCGATGGCTTCAACGCGAAGAAACAACCTTCTACATGGACGAGATGCAGCTCCGTGAGCGTTGGCAGTATTATATCTCATCCTTTATTCGCGTTGAGCCTACCGAGGGAGTACCTAGATCGAAGCTCCAGAAGGTCGTGCTCTCTCGTAACCTTCCCTCGCCCGACGCCGACGCAGACGAGGATTCCATTCCTAAAGCCGTCTCGTATAAGGAGAACCTGACCATTAGTATTTGCCTCAAGAGTTCAAAGATGATCTGGACTCCGGGGACTTCTGAATACGTCGTATATGACCAAGGCCCCAAGTCGGCAGAACAGCGTGAACGTCGCGACAAGTTGATCCGCGCCCTTAGCGCCCATCGAGAGAACAAGCTTCTCGAGAAGTGGGTGCACAATCCTGCATGGACGAAGGACCTGAGTCCAGAGGAGGTTCAAGAGCAAAATAAGAACTTCCGCAAGTGGATGGACGACGGTGTCGTTCCGCCCAGCGCTGCTGAAGACGTGGAGATGGATTAGCCCTCTAACTCTAGCCAGCAGCAGGAGCAGGGACGAAAGCGTAGCAGAGAAGCTGCGCCTATAAAGTCTGCAGCGACCGTCTCAAAGCCAAACGGCAAGGGGTCACGAAAAAGGCCTGCGGACTCGCTCGTTTCTGCTCCGCCAAACAAAAAGACAAGATATAGTCCTCGCATTACAAGGGCACGATCTGGTAGCGACGAGTCGCGCAAGGAAGGGGGCGGATAGCTTTTAAAGGAAATGAATGGGGATGGTGTGCTTGTATGGAACTCATCAGCGGTTTGGTTGTTTTTGTTTTTTTATCATTTCCTCTATCCTTTTTGTTTTTAGTCTTTGAGATTCAAAAGGCGACAGGAAACTTGCAGCCGGAAGGCTTGCACGCACGTCAGTTTTCCTATTATAGCGAAAGTTGATATGATATTTGAGGAGTTTTAGAGCTCCTTTGGCCTGTACTCTAGAAACTATATAACCAAGCACGTCATGATTGATATCAGTATCGAAATTGTGCAGCTCATATCATCTTATCAAAAGTCAAGACTTGAGTTGGTCTCCTGTGAATTACAAATGGTATTTAAATCTCTTCCTAAATGGCTATGTAAGGGTATACCGTTGGAGCAGTCAGATATCGTAGGCCATATCAAAATGCGTCAGATACAGCAAGACAAAACTTTTCGTTCCATAGCACCACATGTCTGTTTAATGTGTCATCTAAATCGTCGATTATCCTAGTCGGCCCTTTTATTGCAGGTTCTCGATAACCATAGCAGAAGCACCACCACCACCGTTGCAGATACCAACGGCACCAATCTTGGCCTTCTTCTCCTTGAGGACGGAGGTAAGGGTGGTGACAATACGGGCACCAGAGCATCCAAGAGGGTGACCGATGGCAACAGAACCACCGTAGACGTTAACCTGGTCAGAGTTAAGACCAAGGAGCTTCATGTTAGCGAGGGCAACAGCGGAGAAGGCCTCGTTGATCTCGTAGTACTCGACCTGGTCGGCAGTCAAACCAGCGTGCTTGATGGCCTTGGGAATGGCGAGAGCGGGAGCAATGGTGAAACGCTCAGGCTCACGCTCAGCATCACCCCAACCAAGGACCTTGGCAACAGGCTTAAGGTTGAGCTCCTTGAGCTTAGCCTCGGAGACAAGGACGACGGCGGCAGCACCATCGTTGATGGGAGCAGCGTTAGGGGCAGTGACAGTACCATCGGGCTTGAAAGCAGGGCGCACAGCCTTGAGCTTGTCGACATTCAGGTTCTTGACCTCGTCGTCGCGCTCAACCTTGATAGCGGGCTTGCCACGGCCACCAGGGACCTCAACGGGGACGATCTCAGTGAAAAGACCGGCCTCGGTGGCAGCCTGGGCCTTCTTGTATGAGTTGATGGCGTACTCGTCCTGAGCCTCGCGGGTAAGCTCATGGTCCTGAACGCAAAGCTCAGCAGAGATACCCATGTGGTCCTTCTTGAAAGAGTCGGTCAAACCGTCCTTGAGGACACCGTCGACGAGAGTCTGATCGCCGTACTTGGCGCCGTTTCGGAGGTTGGGGAGGTAGTGAGGAGTGTTGGACATGGACTCGGTTCCACCTGCAACGACAATGTCGGAGGTGCCGAGCATAATGTTTTGAGCACCAAGGATGATGGCCTTGAGCGAAGAAGCGCAGACCTTGTTCACGGTCGTAGCGATGACAGTCTGGGGAAGGCCTGCACCGAGAGCACATTGGCGGGCAGGGCCCTGTCCAACTCTGGAGGCAAATCATGTCAGCAACGAAGTCGCAGTTATCTCAAGTTTCGAGATCATGATAGCGGGGTAGAGAAAACAAAAGACCTACCCAGCGGAGAGGACATTGCCAAAAAAGACCTCGTCGACATCCTCAGGCTTGATACCTGCACGCTCGACAGCTCCTGTGGACAGTCATTAGTATCTGGAAGGTTCTTCTTTTGATTCATCGTTGTAAGATTTGGTCTTACCCTTGATGGCGACAGCTCCCAGTTGAACGGCGGTCTGGCTCGACAAAGAGCTATATTGATATTAGCCACTTCACAACAAAGATCTAGTAATGATCATACTGACCCGAGGAAAGAGCCGATGGGCGTACGAGCCGTAGAGACGATATAGACGGGAGGAAGGTTGGCCATTTTGGAAGAATTGATTTGTTATGATGGAAGTTGACAAAAAATCAGGAGATCGTCAGCGGACAGCTTAGTTAGTTTGTAGATCGATAAATGAGCAAGGGGACGAGATGGACAGTGGAGCGGAAACCGGCGGTAATTTTGTTGAGGGAGTACCTAGCGAATCTTACAGCTTGAGCTACCTACAAGCGAACAGCACTTTCCTTCCAATGATCTAGCTTGACAGGCTAATATTGGGCAAGGCAGGAAGTGAGCAATAGAGAGGCCCCTCTTAGCCGTGGTTGAGGTGCCATTGCCCTCGAATTCGGGATGCGTACAGCGGGAAATGGAGGCTTTGGGGCACGGTCCGGCCCCACTTGTACCTGCCTCAGTCTTCTCGTCTTAACTGCTCTTCATGAATGATCGGGTGCACGTGACAAACAAAAAAATGGCGACAGAATAGAGCTTCGCGCGCGGAGTCAGGCCCAGATAGGGAGCTTTAGTGACAAGGATTGACGATCAGAGAAACCGAATTCTCACGTCGTCAATTGCTTGCGCATACAGAAACACGCCTTTGCGCATCTATTCCATCCACAGCGACGATGGATGATCTTTACGACGAGTACGTATCTTGTTCTTTCGTCGCGTTTCGAGCTTGACAATTTGACGGCGCGCTGACTTATCGCGACAGGTTCGGTAACTTCATTGGCGAGGAGGCCGAGTCAGAAGAGGGCTCAGAGGTCGGCGTTGGTGCGGATGACTATACTTACGATGACGAGCCAGATAAGGGTCCTGGCGTGACAGGCCAGGAGCTCATGGAGATTGACGGTACGAGCCTGGGACCTAGGCTACGAATATATACTAATTCATGGGTTGGCAGATGGCCCATCAAATGCGATTATTCTTCACGAAGATAAACAGTACTATCCAACTGCCGAACAGGTATACGGCGCCGATGTCGAGACTCGTGTCGAAGAAGAGGATGCCCAGCCTCTATCCCAGCCCATCATCGCCCCCATCGAGCAGAAGAAGTTCAATATCGAGGAAGCCGACCTTCCACCCGTGCTCTTTGACCGCGAGTTCATGACAGATCTGATGAACTTCCCAGAACAAACGCGAAACGTAGCATTAGCCGGGCATTTGCATCATGGAAAGACTGCGTTCATGGACATGTTGGTACTCGAGACACACGACATCACAGATCGACTTGAACGGCGAGTGGGCAAGAACCGGGATGAACAATTGAGATATACGGACGTGCATATCTTGGAGAGGGAAAGGCGGTTGTCTATCAAGGCTGCGCCGATGAGTTTGGTACTACCTAGTACCAAGGGCAAGTCACACCTCGTCAACCTGATCGATACTCCCGGTCATGTCAACTTTGTCGATGAGGTGGCTGCCTCGTTCCGTTTGGTCGACGGTGTCTGTCTGGTGGTGGATGTGGTCGAGGGAGTTCAGATCAACACGGAGCAGATCATCAAGCACGCCGTTCTTGAAGAAATACCCCTGACTCTTATCGTCAACAAAATGGACCGCCTCATCCTCGAGCTGAAGCTGCCACCCAAGGACGCATACTTGAAGCTCAAGCACGTTGTCGAAGAGGTCAACACAATTATCACAAACACAGCTCCTACTAAGGCTGCTTCCAAGAGGATAAGTCCGGAGAAGGGCAATGTCCTATTCGCCTGCACAGATATGGGCTGGTGTTTCACGTTACCGAGCTTCGCCAAGATGTATACAGAGACCTTTGGAGATATCAACGTGGACGAGTTTGCGAAGCGGCTATGGGGGGACATCTACTATAACCCCAAGAAGCGAAACTTCTCACGAAAACCCCTGGATGAGCGCTCAGCACGATCGTTCGTTCACTTCATCCTCGAGCCCATCTACAAACTCTTCACACACTCGATCAGTGACAGTCCAGAAGAACTGCAGCCAGTGTTAGTCTCATTGGGCATTGAGCTCAAGCCATCACAATATGAGGCTGATGCGAAGGTGATTCTCAAGCTGGTATGCGAGCAGTTTTTCGGTCCATCAACAGGCTTTGTGGATATGATTGTCAAGCACATACCAACTCCCATCGAGACAGCTGAGCGATTACTTGAGCGATATTATACCGGCCCGTTGGACTCAAAGGTCGCTGCCTCCATGAAGGCTTGCGACCAGGACGGTCCATTAGTTGTTCATATCACCAAGCTCTTCAACACAGCCGATGCAAAGAGCTTTTACTCATTCGGTCGTGTACTGAGCGGCACAGTACGACCAGGTATGCAGGTACGCGTTCTTGGTGAAGGCTACTCCTTGGACGACGAGGAAGATATGGCTATGGCCAATATCTCAGAAGTGTTCATTGGCGAGACAAGATACAACATCCCTACCGACGGCGTACCAGCCGGTAACCTTGTGTTACTTAGCGGCGTCGACAACTCCATTGTCAAGTCCGCCACTATCATCCCTCCCAAATTAGAAGATGACGAAGACGCCTATATCTTCCGGCCTATCACACATTTCACAAAGTCTGTCCTCAAGGTTGCCGCCGAGCCTATCAACCCCTCCGAACTCCCCAAGATGCTTGACGGACTAAGGAGGATTCAAAAATCGTACCCTCTGATCAAGACTAAGGTCGAAGAATCAGGAGAGCATGTTGTCCTTGGAACCGGAGAGTTGTACATGGATTGCGTGCTGCACGACCTTCGTCGTCTGTATGCTGACATGGATATCAAGGTTTCTGACCCGGTTACGCGCTTTTGTGAGACTGTTGTCGAGACATCGGCGACAAAATGCTATGCTATCACCCCAAACAAAAAGAACAAGATCACCATGGTTGCCGAGCATTTAGAGAAGGGGATCTCCAGCGATATTGAGAGTGGTGCTGTACGCATCCGGGATCCCATTCGCAAAACTGCCAAGTTCTTCGAAGAAAAGCATGGCTGGGATAAGCTGGCTGCTCGCAGTATTTGGGCCTTCGGCCCCGAGGATACAGGACCCAACATCCTTCAAGACGATACTCTTCCCACTGAAGTAAGTTTTAACCCTGTTATGTCGCTTCTGTTGATCGCGGCGGTGCCCTATCGCATGAGCAAGGCTAACATAAAGTTCAGGTGGACAAGAAAACACTCAATGCCGTCAAAGAGTCTATTCGACAAGGATTCAGCTGGGCTACCCGCGAGGGACCCCTGTGCGAAGAACGTAAGCATACTCTTTCATTTTCTATCTGGGCCACAATCTATTGCCCAGTGGCTCGTCTCGAGGAAACGTTGTATCAACAGTATGGGGAACATCCTTCGCGTGAAGAGTGGGCTTTGTATATGTTTCATTATCAGCAGTTACCATTGGCAGTGGACCTCGACAGCAACAGAGACAAGGTAGTTCCTTGTGGGGTTTCCATGAACTCTCCACCTCTGCCTTCCAGCCTCCAGCCTCCAGCCTCCAGCCTCCAGCATCTTTCGCGGGCTGATATGCTGCTGGCAAAGACTTGGCAGTCTCCAAACGTGGATTCTTGCAGAATGTCGATGGGACCACCTGTTTCCACTGTGTGAGGGATTTGGTTCCGAATGGCATTGCGGACAGAACCGCTTCACCGCTCTCGTTCTGGCAGGAACAAATGGAAAAGCATGTCCGACGATCCCTTGCCCCCTGACAACGGATAGCTTATCCTCTGGGCCCCTGCAAGGATATATACATGCAAATCAGGAGCAATAGTGAACGATTCAAAACAAATACTGACATGAGGCAACAGCGATACGGAACACAAAGTTCAAGGTTACAGATGTGCTACTAGCCAACGAGGCCATCTTCCGTGGAGGTGGCCAAATCATCCCCACCTCTCGACGAGCGTGTTATTCCTCCTTCCTCATGGCATCGCCCCGCCTCATGGAGCCTGTCTACTCAGTCTCTGTAACGGGCCCTGAGGACTCCTACATGGAGGTCTACAATGTGCTCTCGCGGCGTCGCGGACACGTTTTATCAGATGGTCCCGTTGCTGGTACACCGCTGTACCGCGTCAACGGTCTACTGCCTGTCATTGACAGTTTCGGCTTCGAAACTGATCTGCGGATCAAGACGCAGGGCAGTTCGATGGTCAGTCTTGTGTTTGATAGCTGGAGCATCGTGCCTGGTGATCCTCTCGATCGCGAGCAGATTATTCCCCCGCTCCAGCCTGCTTCTGCACAGGCAACTGCCCGCGACTTTGTTCTCAAAACACGAAGACGCAAGGGTCTAAGCGAGGACGTTAGTGTCAAGACGTTCCTTGAGCCTGAGTTCTACCAGAGCCTGATGGAGAGTGGGATGCTTGGAGAGATCTAAACATTTGCAATCTGTGGATGAGCAACGGGCGGGATATTCCGGGAGGGTCTTTGAGGGTCCAGCATGAGGAGCAGGGGCTGCAGGAACGACTCCATTAAGGATCTTGGAGCAGTTGAACCCCGTTGGCTGAACGTTTGTTTGACGGAGATAGCCATCTGCATTTTGATAAAACGAATTTGGTAGCAAGGATGAGATGGAAGATCAGTGGCGCACTTTGCGGAACCGTAGAAGTCAAGCAGGTCAACGGCGGGAAGGTCTCACATAAACCAGCATAAACAGGGAATAATAATCAGAAATCAAGGCCAGGTGTTGAGGTTCTTTGACTTTTTGCCTACTCCCAATTCTATCATATAAAATAAGTTCCTGTAGAGTTGGCTATTCTAATGCTGTCCTGGTTAGACCACACATTCCTTGTCAACGATGACGGGGCCTGTTTGTTGACAGGACCTTTTTCAAGATGCCGACGATGGTGCTAGGGGATTTACCCTTGAGTTTTACCGCGTGGGACTGTAGCGTCCCGGTCATGCTTTACGACAGATCGCGCACCAGATAATTAGAGCCAGTGTTAATAACATTCAGGATTTGTACCACTGGACAGTTCATCCAAAAGCTTGCAGTCCTGTTAAAACGGATGTAAAACAAAGGTTAAAGCTGGGTTCTCTTAGCTAGAATAAACTCTTGGTTATAAGTCTTAACTATAAATAACACTTCTAGCTTATAACTCAGATATTAATACCTTAATAATTAA
>VYWZ01000167.1:0-11357 GCA_008711595.1 Fusarium xyrophilum | reverse complement strand
TATACTAATAGAGGGTTATAGCGGTATCTTCTATCTTAGGCTTAGAGGCAGGAAATCCAGACCTTTCTATCTAGATAATAAAAGCTATAATAGCTTTATCCTCTTTATCTATAAGGACTTACAGTCTGCTGACTTAATAAGGTGTAAATCCGGTCTTTAGCCTTGTTATAATCCTCTAAATAGAGGTAAAGGAGGACCTAGGGTGGCGTTTATTAGTAGCATAAAGTGAGAGTGGTTAGGTTATGCTAGTGGAGGTGCTGCGATAGAGACCCTAGGTATACTGTGTATGTGATACTATAACTTCCCGGGCAGCCTTAAGATTTATATTACTTAGTATAATGAAGATAGATATAAAAAAGGTATGTTTTACTAGTTAGTGTTATAAAATATAGCTAAGATAGGTGGTAATTATATATAAATGAGGATATCACCAAGTGTAAGGTCTATATTATAATTTTATAGCCATATCACAATTTTGTGGCCAACCTAGCTTGCTAGGTTGGTTCGCCTCGGGGCTTGCCCCACATGAACCAACGGGTACTCGATTCAAGAAGTCACTGTTCTTTGCTCATGAAAATTTGTGCTCTTTCACACTCAACGGCCCTGCCTATAACTCAGTGAACCTCTGATATCTGCTGTACGAACATCTGGCGGCTGCTGATGACCGCCTCATAGCCTGCCGCATCGTGAACTGCCAGGGTGAAAAGCTGGAGACCCACGCAAAGTCTTCGTCAATAGGTGATCAGTGGAGGAAAAAGGCTCGATGGGAGTGCGCATTGCTCTTCTTCTTTCCTCTCCATACTGCTGCGTATTCCGCTGAGCTTCGCTCTAATTCGCTTTAGCCCTCTCGCACGCTATTACTCTACCGCCAACTCTTTCCCGGACTATGGGTAAGCTCCTTGTCCACTCTTCGTGAAATGTTCCTGCTGACACCTTTGCAGAGCTCCGGGTGAAGAATCGAAGATGAAATCACGGATTGTCAGTCTCTCACTGCGCTTGCAAAGAAACATCCTGGTTACTGATATTCAGAGCAGAGAGCGATCAATGACCAGAAACCACGAAGCTCGATGGGTGGCGGGCAATCTACTCAAGCAAGAAGTTACTCCAGCGAACCCCGATATGATCGACCGAACAAGCGAGTCAAGCCATCCGGGCCTGAATTATCCAACACGAATTTGTCGCGCTTCTTCCCTCCCCCGGGTTCTCTCCACCAGCCGCTAGAAGCAATCGAAGACCAAGAACCGCAAAGCTCGCCGCAAAAATATCACGATTTGACCCGAGAAGACTCTGTGGTCGAAACTATCGATGGCTCAAGCATCATCAGTTTCGGTAGGACTGCAGGAGCTACGAGCAATCAGCAAGAGTACCGCAATGTTCACCTTCACAACAACGTGAAACGTCCCCGACGCCGGCGCAGACAGGAATCCAAAATATCCTCGCCACCTACCGAAATTGACGATACGAGTGCTGTTGCGCACCGAAACCTTGCTCCACAAACTTCACGCCCCACGACAAGCCCAGACCAATTAGCTGGGGAAAATGAGGACGGTCCGCCACCCGCCAACGTCACGTCTGATGTCGTGTCTCTTCCAAAGCGGCCAGCAACAGAATATAGCCAGAGCGCGCCAAAGCGCTTCAAGGTGCACTCGCAGCAGTCTGATGATGAATTTCCGCCTAGAGCTCCTGGGCCCCGTGACACAGTCAAGAAGCCTGGCTTACCGAAGCTAATTTCACAACCGCGAACCCAACGGGGTGACATACAGTCTACCACATTCAAAGCAACGAAAGCCATGCCGGGGCGCGAAAACCTGGCTAACAAGGGATTAGCGTTGAAAGAGGTTCCCTTAGAGGCTGCAGTCTGTGGGAAATACTCGTTCTCTCCAGCAGACAATATTGAGCCAGTCACCCTTCGACTTGGTCCCGACGCTGCTGAGCCCATGCATGAGAATAGCGGAGATCTCTCCTGGCTTCAAGTTTCGCGGTCTTCAATCCAAGATGTCAAACACAATAACACTAATAGCCCCATTGTCCTCATTGGTCGCTCAGCCAGAGCATCTTTTTCCTGCGGCAAACTCGCAATGAAATTTCTGACTGATGCAGACGCCTCATTCTTCATCCACTGGTTGCAAGGGTTGCCATGCCTCTGTCAATGCAGCACGTAAGTGCTTGTCGAAAATTCATGGCTTTCTAAAGATAAACTAACAATTCCCCAGAAGTAAGCTGGAGGCAACATTCCATTGCGCAAAGAAAGAGGCCGATGGTTACAGGACAAGCTCAGCGAAGGCATCTGGTATATTCTTACCGGATGAAAATCATAGAGCCCACGGTTTCGGATCTCAGCAGCACCACAGAGATCCTTTCTTAGGTGATCCTGTCTCGCCTGGCCTTCCTGCTTCGAAACAAAAGAAGCTCAGGGATGGGATGCAAAGCACCCTTGAGCCAAACGACGGTGTGCAAATGGAACCGCCCGACACCGATGATGTGCTTACAGGGTTGGCTCGCAACCAAAGGCTCGGGACTCGGCAATCAACAAGAAGGGAATCTCCGCAATCCCAACATGGAAGAACCCCGAAACCATGGACGGCTTGCAATCCTGGTTGGGAGAAGAAATGGCACAGATCTTTAGTGTGGCCTCCAACAGGAAAGAACCGGGCAACAGTCGATAAAGATGATATTCAACGGCTGGATGAAGGCGAATTTCTCAACGACAATATCATCAGCTTTTATCTTCGCTATCTGCAAGACCAGCTTGAGAAAGAGCGACCAGACGTCCTCAAGAAGGTGTACATTTTTAGTACATTTTTCTTCGAGAAGCTCAGATCAAATCGCGGCAAGATCAACTATGATGGGGTCAAAGCCTGGACTGCCCGTGTCGAACTGCTGTCATATGAGTTCATTGTTGTTCCCGTCAACGAAAACGCGCACTGGTACCTGGCCATCATATACAATGCACCTCGTCTTCTGCAACAAGAGATGAAAGCGGAACCAAACATCAAGAAGGAGTCTTGGAATACACAAGATGCAATAATTGTTGAGGACAATGATCCAGTAATGAATCGTGCGGAGAGTCTTCCTGATGCAACAAAGCCTCCCATTGTGTCTATAGATGTGGAAGTTACCCGCTCAACCAGAAGCCGGGCGATTAATGACAGCAACCCTTCTCTAATTGATGACAAGCATGCGCCGAGCATAGTGACTCCTGGCAGAACAAGCAAACGACAATCAACTGGAGGAAACCAGAAGTTTAGCCTTGACGATTCAAAAATCATTACACTCGACTCGCTAGGCTCATCGCATGCACCAACCTGCAGGTGTCTAAAGGACTATCTCTATGAGGAAGCAAGGCACAAGAAGGCCCTCGAGATCACCAATGTACCTAGCGGCATGACTGCTCGAGGCATTCCGATGCAAGACAATTTCTGCGACTGTGGTGTGTACGTCCTGGGTTACATGGAAAATTTCCTTAAGGACCCAGATGAGGCTGTTCGAAGACTCCTTCACAAAGAAGACACCGAATGGAAAATCAACGCCCCTGAGATTCGTGCCAAGGTGAGGGATCTTCTCTTCGAATGTCAAGAGAAGCAGCATGAGCGTTTAGAAAAAGAAAAGGAGATAAAGAGACAGCGGAGGGCAACAAGGGGTCCCGTCTCCTCACCTCAGATACCTGCCTCTTCACCACAGGTGCCCCGAAGAGAACCAGAGATACCACAAGTTAGCCGTTATCTAACAAACCCGTCAGTAAACGGCGCCAGTGGCTCGCCCACTGACGCGGCTAGACAAACAGGGACCACTTCTTCATATTTTGCAGTCGCTTCTGTCGAGAGGCAAGGCCAGTCGCCAATGTCCAAAAGAATTGATGAACCATCCCTCGTCCAACCTCTCAGAGAGGACTCGGGCAATGAGTCTAAGGCCTCTAGCTCAGGAGATGTGTATCATTCGGCTCGATCATCGCCTATCCACAGCGTACCACCTGTCCCTTCTGGGTTGACCACAGAAGGGTTGCGCGACCATCGGCCGCCTAAGCAGCCTTCAACTCCTGAATTCGTACACAAGCTACCTGACTCGCCTGATGACATGGCCCCAACAGCCACTTCATCTACTGTGAAGAGGGCTAGTTCGCCACTGCTCTCTCTAGTAACAAGACAGCATCCCTCGCCAGGATCTCAAGGCAGCCAGCGAGCTGTTCAGCTCGAACAGAGTGTTGTGAGAAGCATAGAGGACGACATGTCACCTCCGAGAGGACCACAATATGACGGAGTTGATCAGTCTATCGACTTGACAGTATAAGGTTATTTCTGTCTTCGTCGGTAATGGCATGACGAGTTTGTTCATGAGAACAGGGTGTCGGGAGATTTAGCCCCTACAGCTATGTATGATTAAGATAGTTTCACGCGCTATAGCATGTTGTCACTACAGGTCCCTAGGTTCCGGCTGCCTGGGGCACGAAATCGGAAGGGAAAGAGTGGACATAACGAAAGAGAGGCATTAGAGGTGTAGAAAGACGATCAAAGTTTATACCCATCACAAAGGCTTTTTCCTATTTAACACCGGACTCCTGAAGCATCATCGGTCCCCAGACCTATTCATCCCCAATATGCATGCTAATGATATATAACATGCGGGGTGAGTTACAGTCTCCTCCACGTCTATTGAGTGATTGGTTGTCAAGTATCTATTATGCTTTCTTATTCATCTAGCTCGTCTCCATTCGAGCTCTCATTCGTGCCGTTTACCGCTGGCCGTTGTATCCTTGGAATCTCGAAAATGAAACCTCCATTGCGTCCAGCCTTTGCGGGAGGGTTCCATCTGCCAAGTCGATGTTCGTCTCCGACAGCTACAGCCACGCAAAGACCATCGTTGCCTCTATCACCACGCTCAAATATGTCGATATCGTTTATAACACCATGAAGAGGGCCATGAACATTCTCCTCATGGGACGCCTTCTCTCCGTCTTCATGCTTGGCGAGGACCCCATGGAACTCAATCTTGCGCTTATCCTCACTGAGTTGCCAGATTCGAATATGACCATCCCAACTGCCAGTCAGAATAACGTCAGAGTAGGGAATGGTTCGGATAGCGGTGATCCAGCGGGGTGTGGGAGGTGGCACGATCTTGGGGTCTGGGTTCACCTCGGCCGATGCCTCCTCGGGCTCCAGGGGCGGGTCGATACCATGTGCAATGGGCTCTATGTACACAGGCTTTTTCTTCTGCACACTCCATAGAGCAAGAGCACCGTTATCGCTCCCCGTGACAAAGAGATCGTCGTCGATCATGGCTACTCGATCCATGCTACCTTCATGAAGGAGAGAACGAGGGTGAGCACCCGTAGGACGTGACTTCTTGTCTACGGCACCACCGCGGAAGACAAGTTGTGTCTCCTCAGCGACCTTCCAAAGACGCGCAGTACGGTCTCGTGCGCCAACGCTAACACATCGCTCTTGCGCAAGGGCATCGACATCGAGAATTTCGTCCTGGTGACCAAACAGCGTTTCAACGTAGGCCATTTCATCTAAGCTCCAGACCTTTACCGTGCGGTCCTTGGAGCATGAGTAAAGCTGATTCGTTCCTCTTCGGAAGACGAGTCCAGTGACAGCGTCTCTGTGATGTGTGAAAACCTTGATGGGCTTGAGGGCATGGGCATCGTAGATAATAAGCTTCCGGTCTGCACCACCAGTGGCTACATATTTACCATCGGGGGAGGCTGCAACAGCAAGAATACGGTCTGTATGGCGCTGATAGTCCTTGTCTTTTGACTTTGTCGTATTTCCCTTTAGCCACGCCTCCAACGCAGGCCGCTTCCTCGGAGGTGCTGGGAGCTTTTTTGGCTTCCGCTTGGTTGTCTGTGGGTACTGGTGTTGTGGAAGATCTTGGGTCTTCCATTTCTGTAGATATAGATCCTTCGTTGTGGTGTAGATGTAGGGGGCGCATGTAGCGATGGCAGTGACAGTGTTGGTGTTGCTTCGGAAGAAGGTGCGCGAAGCGTCGTCAAATCCTAATTCCGAGGCCAATTGGCGATATACCCGACCTTTGCCCTCTGCTACATCCTCCTGCAGTCGCTCGGCAATCAGATCCCGGTCAATATCGGCGGCATCAAAACCAGTTTTGTCCACGCGCTCCTTGATGTTCTCGAGGTACCGCTCTGCTAGCCGCCGTCTTCGCTCAGCGGCAGTCTCGCCCTCCTCACCATCAGACTCGTTGTCATCCATTTCCACGTCGCTCGCGACCGAAGCGCTATCGTGGCTCTCGTCATCGTCAGAATCGCTCCCAGAGATAGACTCGTCGTCTCGCTCGACTCGCTTTTTGGTGGAGCCGGCATTCTTCGAATTTATCTTGCCAGCAGATTTTGAGGGCGCAAGTCTTTTCTTTGGTTGCTCTGAAGTCTCAGCACGCTTTCGCTTCTTCTGTGCACCTGGAGCCGTAAAAAAGGACGACATTGTGGCGACGTCGTGAACTTGGCTGTCTGTTCACGACTTTTGACCGAAAAGTAAATTTCTAGACTCTTAAAAAAAAAAAAGATGAGCCGACGGTGGATCGCGGAAAATCCAACTGACATTTGAGTATTCAACTGGCCAGTCATAGCTTGACAGGTGGGTCTCGTTTTCCCCTTCCAGGCGGTCGAGAGAGGCACAAACGAACCTGGTATGGGAAGCTTCCCGGGCAAGTGTTGACGCGCAGCGCTACAGCCTAAGGAGAGCTTGCTTGCTTGCTACTACTGGACCTTGAAGAAGGCTGAACAACTACTTGGAACAACTCCTCCACAACAACATATCGACCTTTCTTCCACTACATTTCAAATCATCGTCAACATGTAGGCCCCCCCCACAAGCTGCATCTACTGCTCCAGACTTTCCTAACATTGATCAACAGGGAGGTGCTTTTGGGAATCACTGGAAAGGACTTCACTATCATTGCAGCATCCAAGGCTGCGATGCGGGGCGCCACTATCCTCAAGGCATCCGATGACAAGACCAGAGCTCTTAACAAGCATACACTTCTCGCATTCTCTGGAGAGGCCGGTGACACAGGTACTTGGATTAGGTTCACGTCGAAAGGCTCCGCGATGACGACAGCTAACGCTCACTCCGCAGTGCAATTTGCCGAATACATTCAACGAAATGCCCAGCTCTACTCCATGCGAAACGAGTCCGATCTTTCTCCGTCTGGCCTGGCTCACTTCGTTCGTGGAGAGCTAGCCACTAGTCTGCGATCTCGAAAGCCCTACAATGTCAACCTCCTCATTGGTGGTGTTGACCCCATCACTGGCAAACCTTCGCTCTACTGGCTCGACTATCTAGCGTCGCTAGCAGATGTTCCTTATGCTGCGCATGGTTACGCACAGTACGTTGTTGCGAGGACTATGTTCTCGGAACAGATTATGTGAATGGACCTGGACTGGTGCTGATTCGTAACGTCACAGATACTACTGCCTGTCTATCCTCGATAAGCACCATCACCCCGATATTACACTCCACCAGGGCATCAAGATCCTGACAATGTGCATCGACGAACTGAAGCGCCGATTACCAATCGACTTCAAGGGTATGGTAGTCAAGGCGGTCAAGGCGGATGGGATCGTCGACATAGAGTTTGATGATGACAAGGTTGTCAAGTGTGCTTGAGACCAGCGACAGACTGAAGGAAACATGACTTTGTACTACCAGATCGGTATTAGAGGCTAATACTGGCATCATGAAGGTTTCCCAGCTTCGTCCTGACGATTTGTTCAGAAGCCGGGTCAGCGTGAATCGGGGGCCATTTCGTTACAGCAGAGTTCAGTCTATCTCAGGCCACCGATCTCGGCATGAATGCTACATATCATCGTGTCTCCAGCAACTCTCTGGGTACTGATATCTTTAATGAGAACCGTATCTGACCATATTCCGTAGAAGTCGTACAGCAACGTCATTCAACATAGTGCTTTGGGCATAGCTCTACTTGATCTTGGCAAACAATACGATAAATCCAACACAAGCTAGTCAAGTCCAGTTCACCCAGTATCTTGTGCCCAATATCCAGATTATGTCTCATAATAAGCATGGATAACACGACCGTGGAGCCTCGATGAGGTTGGTCAAGAAGCATCCGATTCTCAGAGGCAACCCTGTCCTGCCAGTGGGCTTACTATACGCCCCAGCCCAGGTCCTGGCCCCAGGCGTCATACGAGGCTGGTGAGAAACTATCGGTGTGGAGGGCAGTGTTACCAATCACGTGGATAAAGGGCTATATAGTAGTTATCTGAATTTTAATCGTGCAATCGGCCTTTATAGGTTGGTTGCAATAAGCAGCAGACTCTTTCCAGGTTTTAAGAATCTCGGGGATATGTCTAGGCTAACTACTAGTCGCGAAGTACAGTTACGTATCTGGATTCGCCACAAGGTAGGTAGGTATCTTACTTACAAGCATATGTCAGGTACCTAGGCAGTTTTCGGGGAAGGTAATAGGTCTTAGAAAACGAATCATTCCTAGTCCTTTGAACTCGGTTCCTGTCTTTTATCTTATAATTTACCATCGATTTGATCATTTTCGCTTGATATTCTTCCACTTTTGTTTACATTATATACAGGCTGGATAGAGATATGCGTAAGATGGCAAAACCATACTCGTCAGGCGTCAAAGTTTGGTGAGCTGTATGTCTGGTACAGGGTACTGAATCATATTGTTCCTAGGTAAGCTTATCGGAGATTTTCAGGCTGCAAGCTCAGGGTCCTCGCATACCTATCCCTGTATGTTCCTGTGTTACACAGTCTTTCTAGCGGTCTTTGTCAAAGATTGTTCAAAGGGAAAAAAACTGACGCATTTGCTGTGTCCGTAAATGTTTGATTGTTCCCTTCGAAGCATTTGCCGAGATATGCCGAGTCGCAAGTACTGTAGTTAGATCTCAGTTCTGACGCCAGATCCGGCAGAGTGTAGGGCTTTCGACATTGTCACCAGTGCCTCAAGTCAATTTACCTCCATGCATAGTAGCAGTGGTCGGTCAATTGTTCATATATCACTTTATCTTCATAGCTCGTTATGTAACAGCGTTCTCCATGGCCTTGATTGACCTCACGGTCCTATTACCATTTCATACTTGACAATCATGTAAACCTAGTACCTAACTTAAGTACGGAGTAGATGGCATCAAAATAAACCTACCAGTTAATCACTGGGCGACAATCGTCATCGCCTGTGTTTGCCAGGAGTCCCCTATTAACCCACCTTGCCCCAGCCCATCTGGGCTGTTAGCCCGCCCCAGAGTCTGGCTTACCTCCTAGCCTCCATAGTATCGAGGTACTGGTCAAGTACCAGAGGTTCCGGTTTCCAAGTGCTGCCCCTTGCCTCGAGTCACTCAACGTGTGCTTCCAGCTGAATTCTTTGCCCTTCTGCATTTGCCTCCCTTCCATACTGCTCATGCAATTTCTAGGCTTTTAAGAAAAAACAGATTGTGCAGAGTCAAGTAGTGCCCGCCATTTGGCCAAGGTAAGCCACAGCAAGTATAGGGTCCTCAAGATTCTGACGTCTGCACCATTAACAGCGATTCAGGACAATTCTTTTGCCCACTTAGAAGAGTCTACGGCTGTGCTAGTGCGCTCTTCGTCATAAGTAGCAGGTTAGTCGCTTTTCTGTTTTCCTGCCGTGAGCGTAGCCAAAAGATACTTCTCGGAGACCTCAAGGCTCGCCTCGCCCACTCACGGCCCTCCCTGACCCACTCTCACTCTAAAATCCTTCCACTCGCCTTCACCACAGAGCAACCCCCTCCAAAAAATCTTGAACTCGACAGATGCCCGCACTAAGCCTATTTGATCACATCAACCAATTTTTTTTCCCACTCTTGTTTCGCCTCTCTCTTGTCAACTCTGTCCCTTTTCTTCTCTTCCTCCCACATCAAACCCTTCATCCCACAAACCTCCTCCATCCCCCTCCATCTGGGTTATTTTCAAGACTCTGTCTTTCCTTGGTCTCTCCTTTGAAGATTCCGCGTGCTCTTCGAGGGAATAATTGCATAGCACTGACATATGTTTGTGCTCCAAAGTAATCCATTTCGGGAAATTATTGGAAGCGTTGGTCTTCCGTTTCTTTCTCTCGTCTTTCCTGTCTTTTCTTCCGACGGGAACTTCACAACACTATCACTCTCTTTCGCATTTGAGAGTGCTATTCGCCAGCTCCGGATCCTTACGCGTCTTTACGACCCAACTATCTTTCTCCGTCTACTCTGATCCGAATCACGACTGTCATCATGGCTGATCAAATCAACATGGGTGGTCTCTCCCTCAATGATGGCGCCCAGCAGGGCCCTCCTCAGGGTCAGCGATCCTACATTCCCCCTCACATGCGCCGTCAGGGCGGCGCTCCCCAAGGTGGTCCTCCTGCTATGAACGGAGGTCCTCCTCCCGCTGGACCTGCTCCCAGCGGTCTTGGCAATAGTGCATGGGCTAAGTAAGTGTTTCTTTTTTTTTTGTATATGAACTTGATTGAACAATTATTAACAACTCGCAGCCAAAACTATGGTGCCCGTCAATCCAACTGGGTCAACGACGTTCCTACTTATCAGAACAATAACAACAACAACCGCCGGGGCGGCTGGGGCGGTCGAGGTGGTTACAGCGGCGGTGGCGGCAACTCGGATGGTCACTCTGGAGGCGGTGGTGGTTACACTGCCCGCGGCTCTGGTGATGGCCAGTGGCGCGATGGAAAGCACGTTCCTGGCCCGGCTAACCCCCGTGTCGAGCGCGAGCTTTTTGGTACCCCCGATGACCCTTCCAAGCAGCACACTGGTATCAACTTCGAGAAGTACGATGACATTCCCGTTGAGGCTTCTGGTCATGAGGTTCCTGAGCCTGTCCACCAGTTCACCACTCCTCCTCTGGACGAGCATCTTTGCCGCAACATCGAGCTTGCTCACTACAAGGTTCCCACTCCTGTCCAGAAGTACTCGATCCCCATCGTTATGGGTGGTCGTGATCTGATGGCCTGTGCTCAGACTGGTTCCGGAAAGACAGGTGGTTTCTTGTTCCCCATCCTCTCCCAGGCCTTCATCAACGGCCCTTCTCCCGTGCCCGCTAATGCCGCTGGCCAGTTCGGCCGTCAGCGCAAGGCTTACCCTACCTCCCTGATTCTGGCCCCTACACGCGAACTTGTCTCCCAGATTTTTGATGAGTCTCGAAAGTTCGCCTACCGATCTTGGGTCCGACCTTGCGTTGTCTACGGTGGTGCCGATATTGGTTCTCAGCTCCGACAGATTGAGCGTGGCTGCGATTTGCTTGTTGCTACTCCTGGTCGATTGGTCGATCTCATAGAGCGAGGTCGTATCTCCCTGCAGAACATCAAGTACCTGGTCCTTGATGAGGCCGATCGTATGCTTGACATGGGTTTCGAGC
>VYWZ01000166.1:0-19254 GCA_008711595.1 Fusarium xyrophilum | reverse complement strand
ATATTTATATCTATTTAAAAGAAGAGTTAAAATAGTGATTAAGATTATCAACTCTTATATTTACTTTCCTATCTTAGTTATTGACTTATCTATCCGTTTCACGTGATTTTTATGCTACCCTAGAGAAACATGAACAAAGTCGATGGCAGGAAAAATGTGTACTTTGGTTGATCAGTGATTAACATAATTTTCCCGAGTGGTTCATCAATATTATTCGACTTGGTGAATCTGTTTTCGTATGTATTCTATGTATCTTGGTGTGTGTTGGTGCGTTTTGAGCTTACCCATTGTTTGCGCTTTGGGGGTCATACATACGCTGATACTTCGATCTCGCAGTACATGGTTGGAATACCAAGCTGCCGCACCCCAATCTGTGTCCAAATGACCCTGTGATTAGGCATCCACTTCTTGTAATTCTCCGCCATTCTCTGTCCGACTTCAGGTGTGATTTCTGTGTGGTACGAGTTCACTCTAAAGACCTGCTCCCAGCCCTTTCCACCAGCTGTCTTTAGCGCCTTGTCCACATTCTCGAAGGCCAGGTCAATTTGCTCGAGTTGGGTCATTGCGAAGACGAGGTCGCCGTCTTCAATGAAGCAGTCGCCTGGGATTGTATGTCAGTGTTGGGGGCGAGAAATTGAAGACGCGTAATGATGTACCTCGACCACTGAGCTGAAGTTGATCGCCGACACGGACGGCTTGGGCGTAGTTGAGGAAGTTGCTGAGAAACTCGCCAACGACTTCGTAAGTGTAATCCTTGAGTTGCGACATCTTTTCGGATTGTATGAGACACAGACAGACGTTTGGTGTTTGTTGTACGTCAGAATCGGGGTGAATTGGGATACCCGATTGATCATGGCTTACGCCTGTCATTTATACTCAAGCTTCACCTTCAGTCGCATCATGCAGAGTAAGGCGTGCAGGATAATCTGCATCCATAACGTTGGCATAACGTTGGCATAACGTTTTTCGGCTTAACCTCGTTCCATATCTGAGTAAGATGCAACCCGGATCGGTTCAACGAGGATGATTATCTTCAACCCCCAATGACGGCTTGTCTGTTGGACATCCACAGCTTCTCGCCAAGACGGTGTAACCAAGAGCTGGGCAAGACAGATGCAGCAGAAAGGGAATCATTCAGCGCCCGGCTCGGATCATGACCAATGCCAACGGACATCGAGCGATCTCCATGATTATTATGCTTAAATTATCTCGTCAGATCTTAGCCTCTTGGCTTCCGCTCCACCATCTTCGTCAAGCTTCTGCAAACCCGCTCAACTCTACCTCTCTGTCTATCTACTGAGTCTTCTTGTTCTTACTCCTCGCCTTTGCAGCCGCCAACTCAGCATTAACCTTCTCAATCGCCTCCCTCGCCTCCCTCGCCTCATCCCACTTCACCCACTTACCCTCCCCATCAAAGGCCTCCAAACAAACGGCGTAAAAACCCCCTCCATCACCATCCTATACAAAGCGCGATCATGCCACCATAACTTCCATCCTTTCAATCCCCACCCGAGATGCTTATACACCTGTGACTCAGCTGCCTTGTCAGCCCACGCAAGCCAGTCTAGCCAGTCAGCCTGTCGCAGCCAACCAGGCACCACGCTGCCTCTATTGGCAAGCTTACATATCGCCTCCTGGTGCTTGTCTGTGGCGCGGTTCATCTCGTCGATTGGCGGGAGGCGAGAGTTTCCTTTCCAGATCTGAGCGATGGCCATGGTGCAGAGATCGCTGATGGGGAATGCGCTTGTTGCGACGAGGACGTTTCCCAGAGAGGCCAGTGAATCTGGGTGATCGAGCGAAAACACGTTTTGGTAAAGTCGCGGAAGGGGTTTTCCACGAGATCCGATTGCTTCTGCCTATTTTCGAGTTGTGTTGCGCATCGGATCAACACTGGCGTCTAGGAGGCTGAAATCTGCCTTGTAACCGGTGCACCAGATGATCGCATCAACATCCAGACGCGCTCCACCCATGAGCTCAATCTCTTTGGGTCCTGTGACGCGCTTTATCTTTGGGATCGAGGTGATGTAGCCTGACTCCAGCAGGGGGATGAGATTATCTGATACGACGGGCAGAGCGTGCAGGGCGGAAGCTGCAGGAGAAAGACCCCATTCGGGCCTGATCATGAACGCGTTGTCCTGCATTTTCTAGCAGATGGCGCTGAGGATGATCTCGTACAGATGGGGAAATGTACTCTCGAAATACCCCATCAAGGCCATTGTGTGCGCTGTAAGGGTGTGATCGAATGGGATGCCATCGCGCTTTCGGGGAATCTGGGATAATGGACATCGCGACTTGGGCCATTGATCATGGGCGACTCACCACTATGACACCATGGCTGCGAGATAGCCACACCTTTTCGACATGTCCACAAAGGGCTGCTGCGGTGTCTGCGCCCGTGTTGGAGGCGCCGACAACGACCACTCGCTTGCCCTTGAAGAGCTCTGGTCTACCACCATCGTCAGTCAACCTGCGAGCCACGAGAGATCGTAGTGACACACCGTCTAAAGGCGCGTGGATGTTGAGCCTCGCCTTCAAATTGTTCCATGTCTTCGACCTTGGGAATGTGAGGACGATTGTTTCCGCCCGTCGCCATGATGATCTTGTCGAAATAATCCGGCTCTGAACCCTGGATATCTACCACCCAGCGATTGCTCGCGTCATCGCGTCACACTTTCTCTATCGATACGCCCAAGCGAAGCTTATCACGAGAGTTGAAGTGGTCTATACAGGACTCAATATACTCTTCCACCTTGGCGGACGGGCAATGGCTGGGCGCTGAGTCTGGGTATGGGAAGTCTGTCAATGCAGCCTACAATAATCAGCATTCCTGCCGGGACACAAGGTGAGTGAGACATGGTGAGTACCCTTTCTTTGGAGATGTTGATGATGGTACCTCGAGCATATCAGCGACGCATCCTGTATGGCCGCTTTGAGTTGTGTGCTTGTTCGATAAGACGGATGTCTTGTCTTGTTCGGTGTAATGCCAAAGACCTCCGACATACTCATTGCGCTCGAATCCAGTGACGTCGAAACCGACCTCGAGCATATTCTTGACAGCGACAAGGCCGGCGATGCTTGAGTCGGTGTCAGTGCTGTCCTCAATTGAGGAACCCGGAATACCCACCGAGGCCGATGACAGCCACCTTTTGAGGCTGCTTATCCATGTTTATTTGGACTCCAGCACAACATTCTGGACGTAGACTGACAGCAGCGCCTCAGCTTACTATAAAGATTCACCGTCATGAAAGACCCGGTATCATCTCAGCCGACAGGCAGTGACAGCACAGACCCATCATGGCCGGCAGTTAGCAAGACGGGTACCAGCCTACTAAACTCTGTACCTTGTGACGATTACCCTTGACAGCTGAACATCCGTTGGTGTTTTTTCGACAAGCGCCCGCTATGAACAAGGATGTATGTGGGTTAATTGAAGTATCATCCCGATTTCCCGGTGAAGTATGGATATCTCGCCTCAACGGAACGAGAGCGCCGTGAGGTAGTTTGAGCTTGTAAGGCGGAATTGAAACTGCAAACACGCCACCAAGAGCTTGATGGCTTGAATCTAACGCGCGACGCTGGAGAGAGATCAGATCGATTAGATAACATGCAATGTTCTTCTTGGTCCAGATGGCGAGCTGAACGGTGAACTGTGCGCCATGACCCACGAGCCGGCTTGAAGTCGATCCGACGACCGACTTCGGATCATCAAGAGGGTTAAAGGTCTACACTGCATCAAATTATTAAGGGGTATGTCTTTATGAATTTATTCATTGGCACCTGTTTTACAATCTCTAATACACAAACTAGTGTCTCTCTGGATATGAGCTCTCAACCACAGATCTCAAGTGCCAAAAACACATCTAGCCAAGAACTCGTATCCAATCGCCGCATACACAAATGCTTTCCCGTCCATTTTATTTGGTACAGTGTACAGAAATGCGAGTCTAGAATAGATACCCTTCTAGATTCTTTTCCTCAACCTGGTGAAGCTTCCAATGACAAGTCCACGAGCCACCGTGATCGAAATCAGTGCAGCAATGACAATGCCGAGATAGAGGAACACCAGAGGCTTAGCGCCCGCCTTCTCCAACATGACGCTGCTCAGAGGATTAGAGATAAGCAGTGCCAGCCCTACAAGCAAGTTGGTCGAGCCATAATATCTCGCATAATCCTTGGGATCGCATGTTTTGCCAACGCAAATGGGAGCCACTGTGTAGAAAGATCCCGTGAGGAAGCCCCAAGATGCTGCGAATGCGTAGAGAAGGGGGCGGCCGTATGTAGCGGAAGGGATGAAAATGGCAGACTTGAGAAGAGCCATGAGGACCATTGTGCCGACCATTGTGTTCATGCCTCCGAGGCGATCGCTTGAAATGCCCATGATCAAGCGGCTGACGCATGAGGTACCGCCTATGACCGACAGAAGGATGAATCCATCCTTGGCAGTGAAGCCGACACTGGCGGATATAGCTGGGAGCAGACCGCTTATACCGGAGTTGATAAACTCCATCAGGAAGATGCTGAGAGACACGAGAATGAAGCTTTGGCTCTTCCATGCTGAGAGGTCAAAGATCGAGTCTGTGACCGAGGGGTCAAAGCCATCGGTACCCAGGACAAGGTTTTTGAAGGGCACAAAACAGAGGAACCCTATACTCGTGCAGGAGGCAACCACTATCGCCACGATCCTCATGGACCAAACCCAACCGAGATGCTCGAACGTCCAGGGAAGAACAAGTGGAAAGATAGTCATCCCAAGAGAAGCTCCCGTCACAGCAAAACCCATAGCCAAGCCGCGTCGGCGAACGAATAACTTTCCCACGACGCCAACAGCAACAGTGCAGTTGATGCCGGTACCGATACTGCCGAAAGCACCAAAGGCGAACATAAACTGCCAGTATGTTTTGCACTGCCCCATTATGAGGAAAGTGGCGGTTGAGAGAATACCGCCGATGGCACTCAGGAGTTGAGGGCCGTAGCGGTCGAGAAGAGAGCCGTAGAGGAAACTGGGCATGCAGGCGAGGAAGAGGTATGCACCTAGAATCCAGCCGATTTGGCTGTCGGTGTAGTTTTTGAGCTGGTTATCACTGAAGTACGACTGGAGTGTGGCGATGGAACCGCTGAAACCTGGGGTTTGTTAGTCAAATCTGCTGGGGGGAGAGTAAATACGACGGGGATTGTGAGACGTACCTGATGAGCAAACCAGAAAGAGGAATGAGCCAAAGACACAGAGCCATGCACGCCACGTTGACTCACGGTCAGAGTCGGGTTCTGATCTGTGAGATGAGGTGTGAGTGAATGAGGGCCTATTAGGTGCGGTTTCATTGGAGTCCCGAATCTCGGGTGAACGATCAAGATATGCGAAAGCCGTCTCAAAGGTGTATGGGGATGGCATTTCCAAATTCAACGAATCGGTGTCGTGTCGGCGGACCATTTTGGCGAATGATGTGCTGCGACAAGTATAAAATGGGTAGAATGTGCTTGAGGAGATAAGTTCAGAAATTGATCTCGCAACTGGTATATATAAACAGTCCCTTCATCTTGAGTTTGGGAAGTGGAAGTTTGACCAGCCAGACTTGAAAGCTTATAGTTTATGAGAGACAGAAATGGAAGTTAATGCATTTTCTCTTCGCCCTGAGTGGGAGCCTGTGCTATTGACTTTTGAACCCCAAATCCGATAAGAATTTGCAGCGAGTAAAATCTGAGGAAAATACACGCATTTTTGAGTTAGGATCTTGCGCCCATGTCATCTGATCTGGACTTTATGGAAACCTCTCTCAATAATTACTCTAGATCTAGTTTCGCTTAGCTGAATTCACCATAAGATCATCATTGAATACATCTTTTGCCATTAATCTTGGTCTGAGGTTTGATTCCGTTGACTCATTGAGGCCTCTCACTCAAGATCTACGGCTACTATCACCGGCACCCTTACAAAATAGAGTAGTGAGAACAATATTCAGAGATGAAGATCTGTAGATGATTTTGTACTCTTCAGGTGTTGTTATTTCAAGCATCAAGGCTATCGCAAGAGCAATGTGGCTTTTGCTCCTTTAGTGAAAGAAGATGCTCGTCGAATCAAACTAGCCTAATCGGCAATCAAGAAATGAGCTAGAGAGTTTTTTTGCCTCTTTAAGAATACATCTTTTCTGAGTCATGATAGAAGGTCGAGTGCGTGAGTGTATATCAAAGTTAAAAACGTTTTCAGAACCGACCAACCAATACCTCTAGGGAGCAAGAAAACATGAGACCCAAGTTTAGGATGACAAAATAAACTCCACAAGAGGTGCTCCAAGTCTGGTAAAGTTATGCTAAGTTTACCTAAAGTTACCTACGTCTTTTTGTCACTTAGGTTCAAGGTCCACCCAAATCTCACCATCCGACCAGTCACATGACCGCATCAAACCACTCAAACAAACTACAGCATCATGATTTATTCGTCATCAACACCAACACCAACACCAACATCATGACAAATCCATAGTCACCGCCTCACGACATGCCACCTCTAAGCGAGACCATCCGAAATGGCATCTCCGACTCGTTGGCGCGCACTCAACTCTGGCTCAACACGCCAAACGGGCGCGGCGTGCTAAAATGCACTGTTGCCTACACCATCGCCAGCCTTGCGACTTTTGTACCATTTTTGGCGAATTGTCTGGGCAAGCCGGAGGGTAAGCATGTTGTGGCTACTATTACGGTTTACTTTCACCCTGCGAGGTCGGTGGGGTCGATGATTGAGGCTATTCTTATTGCTGTTGTTGCTGTTGCTTACGCGGAGATGGTCTCGTTGTTGTCTATGGTTACTTCTGTTTTCTTTGGGTCGACGATGCATTTGGTCACGATATCGCACGTGTTGGTTGTTGTGGTGTTTATTGGTGGTGGTTTTGGCTTTATGGGTTGGGTGAAGCAAAGAATGCTGAACCCGCTCGTCAACGTCGGCAGCACCCTGGCGGCTCTCGCAATAATCGGCGTGGTTACCAAAGAAAGCCACGTAATGTCGAATGTGTTCTCGAATGAAAAGGTTCTGCAGGTCTTCAAAATGCTTGTTATGGGCATCACGACTACCACGGCGGTGAACCTACTGCTCTGGAGAACGAGCGCCCGCACGTCACTTCGCGAAGCGATGAATCGAGTCTCGCCACCGCTGGGAGATATGCTTTACATGACAACGAACAGTTTTCTGAGTGAATCTGAAGAAGGGCTTGTGTCGGACGGATTCACGGCGGCATCAACACATTATGCGAAGTCCTATGCTCAGATGATGAAGGATATGAGGGAAGCCAAGTTTGAGCATTACTTTCTTGGACATGAAGAGATTTACGAGCATGAGAAAACTGTTGCGAGATCTATGGAGACCTTGGCGCAGGCTCTGGGTGGTTTGAGAAACGCGACGAATACTCAGCTTGAACAGCTCAAGCACCCAGGGGCGTCGGGTACAGCTTCACCAAATACAGCGCGCCAGCTATTTGAGCAGTTCAACGAGTCGATCACAATGTCTATGACAGGAGTACGACAAAACCTCTGCAGAATCCTGCACGAGCCACAGTTTGGACAGCCGCCCAGCTACGAGATCAACGTCGATGAAGATCTACGGCGGAACTTGATGGACTCGTTGGGTACCTTTGACACAGCCAGATCAGATGCCTTACAAGGACTCTACGAACAAATAGAGCAGGTGGCTTCATCGCACGAATCAACACGTGCTAATCTCGAAGAAGTCGCTGCTGCTTGTGGTCACTTCACCTTCAGTCTGCAGTCCTTTGGCGAAGATGTGCTTCAGTACCTCGATGTGCTAGATGATCTAGAATATGTGATTATCCGCAAGAGTCGAAGCTGGAGATGGCTTCTTTGGTGGAAAACTGGTGCTGAAGAAGATCGGAACAAAGCGATCAGGCTGTTTGAGTCTGCGGAGGCTGATACGCTGATGCGGACGAGGCAGAGGTCTGTTAGTGTACCTGATGACGCAGCTGCTGTTCCTGCGCCGGTGGATCTGAGGACATGGTATAATGCGCCTGATCTGAACAAGATACTGGCTTGGTTTTGGAGAAACATCTCTGCGCTTTTTGAGAAAATGGCGCGGGACGATAGTAAGTTTCCCCTACCAGGGAGCAGGAAAACATCAGACCTTGCTTGATATACGGGACCAAAATGAACTCAGCAAAAGGTAGCCTAAACTTGACAAAGGTATCCTAAACTTATGCCAAGTTAGCCCAAGCCTTTTGTTATTTACGACCAAGCAAGGTCCTGAGTTTTCTTTCCTCCCTTAGCTCTCATCTCCAAATCCCCCGCTCGCTAACTTCAAGCAGTTCAGTTCGGTCTCAAAGTTGGAATAGGAGCCGCTCTATGGGCAATGCTAGCCTTCCTCGAGGAAACGAGAGAGCTGTACACCGAGTGGCGCGGCGAATGGGGTCTTTTGTCCTTCATAATCGTGTGCAGCTTCACAGTCGGAGCTGCCAACACTGTCAGCCTTGCTCGTTTCGTCGGAACTCTATTTGGTGCCTTGTTTTCTGTGATCAACTGGAAGATAAGCCACGGTTGCGCCTTGGCTCTGATTCCTCTTGGCTGGTTGACGAGCTTCATTAACTTTTACCTTGTTATTCAGCACGGCAAGGCTTCTTTGGGGAGGATTAGCCTTCTTGCTTACAATGTTTCTACACTGTACGCGTACAGAGTGAAAAGGAAGGCAGATGAGAATGATACGACTGAAGATGGGCATTTCAATCAACCTGATATTATGGAGATTGCCAAACGGCGAGGTATTGCTGTTACAGCAGGTATCATCTGGGGTCTGGTCGTTTGCCGAGTTATATGGCCCATCTCTGCCCGTCGCAAGTTCAAAGAGAGCTTGTCTGTTCTGCATCTGCAGATGGGTCTGATTTGGAAACGAGGGCCCCTCACGGTTCTATTTCGAAGCGAAGGTTCTCAGAGCTACCTCAAATCGGGCGAACAGGCCGCTCTGCAGAGATATGCTGCCAATTTGGACAGCCTGAGACTCGCCGCGGCCTCGGAGTTCGAGCTCCGAGGCCCATTTCCTATGGAAGTCTACGGGCGTGTCCTGAAGAGCACTATGCGCATCCTCGATGGCTTCTACAACATGAGTCTAGTTGCATGTCGAAAAGGACATCTCACAGAAGGTGAGAGGGCGTTGCTCGAGTACACTGCCCGTGAGCGCGCTATTCTTTGCGACCATATCTGTCAAGCTTTCCAAGTGGTTGCCAGTTCAACGACGCTGGAATATCCTTTCGCAGATGCTACACCGAGCATTGTATCGGCACGCGAGAATCTGTTGAGTAAGATCTTTGAGTTCAGAAAGGAACGCCCGAGGAGATTGATCAACGAGGTTGGTGAGAGTAGTGAATCAAGTCAGCTGCTTGTTGAGGAGAAAGACTATGCACTGCTTTATGCGTATGCTCTTGTCACAGGACAGGTTGTAGATGAACTGCGGTTGATTGGAGAGGAGATGGGGAGTCTGTTTGGTGTGTTGGACGAGGACACCCGGTTGTTGCAATGAGACAGAACTAAATTTGACTATCCATCCAAGGATGCTAGCATTCTAATTGCATATCTTTCCGATTTTCACAGATACTCCATATCGCAAAGACGATCTATTCCCATACAGACACTCCCATTCTGCTGTATATCTGTTACACCCCTGGCATGAACACCTAAGCAAATCTGAAGCCCAAAACACAAAACATAGACCCAAAAACAAATCCAACACACCAAGTGACCTTTACACGTACCCTTTCGCCAAAGCCAAGCCACAAGCACACCACGACGTCCAAACCTCATCGCCTCAAGGGCACCACTCACAAAAGAGCTCGGGAAAATGGAATGTCAACCAAATGCCCAGTTTGCCACAAAGTTCGAGATGGTCTGAGGAATGAGTATACTCAGTGAAGCTCATGACATGCAGCCCTCCATCTCGGAGATTCTTCAGCATTGGAAGTCCGCTGTCGGGCAAAAGAGCAATATCAGCGCAGCAGTCTCTCAACTTATCTGATCTCTTGATAAAAGTGATGTTGCCGTCAGGTAACTCCTTTTGGATTCGCTCAAGGACCTCTTGGGATCTGTCCCATGGATCGGGAAACACGACAGCATCGGGGGAGAGTGAGATATCTCTAACAATAATGCTGTTAGAAGTCATAGTAAGCTCTTCAAAGAAGCCGTCAAGAAGACTGAGGCTAATTAGACCGCTTCGCCGAATCTTTTGGTATTCACCAGACACCGAATCTCTCCAAGCCCAGACGTGCACACTATGTCCGTGTTCAGCGGCACGCTCTACTGCAGGAATCATGTCGCGATCACCAGAAATAACAGCGAAAACAGCACACTTTTTCGCTTCCGTTGAAATGTAAGCTTGTACCGACATGTCGCCGACAAGGGAGGTATCGACCTGCTTTTCCTTTCGATCTGCTTGTCGAGCGAAGGTCTTGACTTTTGAAGTATGAAGCTCCAGATCTTGATACACAAGACCATGCTCAATGTTAGATCCATAAACCATGAATGCTACCTTTCCGTCCACACTCATCCCCGAGTGTTTGCGGATAATGCCCTTGAGCACACGGATATCGTAATGCCAGCTCAATCGGGCTTTGGGATCAACACCATGGCGCATCTTGTTTACGGTCTCACCACCAATTCGGAAGTTGGACTCGTCCAAGTAGACAAAAAATCGGATATTCGGGTCAGGTGGAGTGCGAGAAAGGGCAACGTCCTGAGAGTCTGCCATATTTCTCGAATTGAGAGAGAGATTGATGTGGGAATAGAATGAAGACGGATTGGTATCACAGAATGGAGTTCGAAAACCTATGATGGAACCACAGTTGATGAGTGAGAAATGTTCAAGATGAATACGCATGGAAGAGGTTTTCATGAGAGCGCACTTATAGTTATCTCAAGCACCGGTGAATGTCCATTATGACCTTGGTTCATGGTCTCAGCGTGAAGCCTTCAGCTTTTGGCGGAGAGAGTGACTGATCATTTCTCGCAAGCTTGCAGAAGGCCCTTTGTTATAAGTTGTGGCAGAGCTGCATGATATGCAGCTGCGACAAAGAAGATTGAACCTCAACGAGAGCTGTACACTAGACAATGCTTCCTCGTTCTTTTCATTCAAATCACCAGTACTAAGCACTTTATCACTTCACCGACTTCTGATGGTGACGGAATCTGCTGGATCTCCGCCACAAAGGCTACTAAGAAACTGAGCAGCAGAGCGATCATCCTCGAGTCGTGAATGCGATATTCTGAAAATAATTTCGTTCTTTTAGGCCGTTTTCTTTGTTCATATGCTGCATTCATGCATGAGATGAGGCACATATGCTCCTCCACAAGAGCACTAAAGCTGACGGGTGCCCAGATTGTTGCGGAGGACTGTAGTATCATCCAGCTTGAACAACGTAACCAAGTATAGCAGCCGTCATTCCATGCAGTTCCTCAGTCTCAGGATCCGCGGCATATACATTAACAACGATCTTTATCTTCTGGTGAGAGTGCCAAAGTAAATATCGGCTTGAACACTCCGGGTTTCTGCACCAGTCCAAGATTATAGCTATCGGAACTATGCAGCTGACCTTGTTATTACACACTACAAGGATATCATGTTTACTAATTTTGACCTGCAAGAATTAAAAAGATTTACATAATTTAATATAAACTCCAAGTTCTCGCAGCCGGAATAAGCTCCCAGCCTCTCACCACAAGTCTCAACTGCAAATAGCACAAACAGGAGTTGGGCGTAACGGGTTATGTAATAACCCCTCCCTATATATAAGCCTTATGATCCCTTCCTTTATCCGTTTGTTATTTCGACTTCTACACCACCACTTTCACCAAAGACGACGGTCTGGATACCTCCATTTTTGCGTCGCCGCACCCCATGGTCCCGTCGCTACAACGCCAACGTCCCCGCCCTAGAAGACGATCAAGAGTCTCTTCTCACCCGATCAAAATCAAATCATCTCCAAGATACGACAAGCAGCACAAACGACAAGACATCACTCTCGGGTCAGACACTAGATTCACAAGACGATGCCGCTACTCATGGCGTTACGCAGCCATGTGGCGATGGTTCTGCTCCTCTTCCAGTATTGCAGACCCTGCAAGATAGCTAGAGCTGCTCCTGGATATGCTGAGCGCGTTGCTAGGCTGATGGATCACTTGTATTGTGCGGTATGCAAATGCGAACACCCCGCGATACTTTTTTTTTTCTGTCCTCTCGCCAGAAGCTATCACCGTCCAGAACCTGTATTGCACACCAAGGATGTTTGCGTATTTGTCCTCATCTTAAACTCTCATTGGAAGATATTGGTTCTTTGCGAACGGGAGGAGAATCCGTAGATCTCGAATGCAAAGAAGAGTCATGCCCGTGCCCGGGCGAGTTGCCCCTTTGAGTTGCCGGTCAGTCGAGAGAATCCCAGGCCATCACACTGGATTGAGAAGTTGGATCCGAGCAGTTACGGCCAGTTCGAGGACCCTGAGACTCGGAATATCACCTGGTGTGACGATCGTTATTGTATGACGACACGCGAGTTAGTTAGGTACTATACTATTAGTACGTACCCTCAAGGGGGCTTCTCCCGCGAAAAGTTAGGAAAAACACTGGGATGTTTGGACGAGGAAGTGCAGGAAAAGATCGAAAGGGAGGCAAGGGTTTAAGACTATCTGCATCAGCACGACATCGGGATACGATTCTATAAGAGAAATAAATACTTGTTAGTAACTTGGTATCATGATTGCATGAGTGAATACCAATCTAGAGAATAATGATGGCCCTGTCGGCGAAGATGCCACGGGAAAGATAGCCTGGGCTAAGGTTGGCTGACTGTGGAGAAATACCCCAGATTTTCTAATAAGCCTATGTACGTTTTACCGGGCCATTTTCCTGATGACTATACTCGACCCAGTCATCCCTCCTGGTCATCCCTCCTGGTCATCCCTCCTAGTAACCTCGGGATATGCCCTGTCAAAGAAAAGGTCTCGGCTTGGCGACCAGTCCGACAAAGAATGTAAAGACCTCTGCTTCTTCTCAGCCAATCTTGGGCATCAGATTCAGTACCGATATATTGGTACAGCACGAGATATGAATCGATGGACTCTGACCAGAAAAGGCAGTTTTGAACACCTGCACGACCCCATCTGTCGGTCGACTATTCCCTCCCCCGCATTTTCTCAAAAGATTCCCTCGACGTTCCAAATCAGCGGTTCATCAACCAGTCCATCGAATGTGGAGTCGAGCCCTGTTCATGACGTCTAGTCCGGGGATAGTGCTTAAACTTGAAGAATCAAGCAAGTCCCTAGCGCCCAATCTTAACGAAGTTATCCCATTCAGCAACCCTAACCACCCAGCCATGATGAACCACCAGTTCCTGATCAGCAGTCTATAAAGACAACAATTTCCTCACAATGGACTTGACCGCTTCAGCAGCGCTGAACTACACCATGCCCAGCATGTTCTCCCAGCTCGTCGGCGCTTTCGCCCTCTTCACCGCGCCCCCCTTTTCGCAGGCCGCACCAAATCATGACAAGCAATGCTCGACTGCGCGCACGGAGCATAAGCGCAGGCTATTTGTGCTCACGGATATAAGCAATGAGCCTGATGATCAGATGAGTCTGGTCCGGCTGTTGACTTATGCCAAATAAGATTGATATCCAGGGCATTTCTGTCACGACTTCGACGTGGATGCCTGATAAGATCGACCACGAGTCTGTCGTGGGCGTTTTGGATGGGTACAAGAAGGCTGTGAATAACCTCAACACCAATGTCCCTTCTCACGCGCCTTATCCTTCGTACAAGTACCTTCTGGACAGAGTTCGCAAGGGCCATCCTGTTTATGGACGAAAACCACTCAATATGAGTCTGAGTGATGGTGCAAAGGCGCTTGTTAAGGCTGCTGACGAGGCGAGTGTCGACGATCCTCTTACAGTTTCCGTTTGGGGAGGATCTGCGGTTTTGGCTGAGGCTCTTCAGCATGTTTCTCGCACTCGAAGCGAGCACGCCGTTGACGCTTTCGTCGAGAAGCTTCGCGTTTATGCCATCTCTGATCAAGACGACACCGGTATCTGGATTCGCCCTCGTTACCCCCAACTCTTCTACGTGGTCTCTCTGCACGGCTTCAGCGAGTATACTGTTGCAGCATGGAACGGTATCTCTGGCGAGGAGTACCGAAACTTTGATCACGGCGGCCCAGATTCCAGCATTGTCTCTAGCGAGTGGCTCGAGAAGAATATCCGACCTGGTCCTCTGGGATCTCACTACCTTAAACGGTCTTTCATCATGGAGGGCGACACACCCGCCTTTCTACCTCTGGTCCAGAACGGTCTGGGTGACGTGAACCATCCCGAGTGGGGTAGCTGGGGAGGTCGCTATACCCTCCTCGATCACACGAACCAGTCGCGCGTCTAAGCTGATACGAGTGACCATGTCGTTGGTGCCAACGGAAAGGCATTCACCAGCAACGTTTGCAACTATCCGGCGATGGCGCCAGGATTATCAGTTCGACTTTGCTGCTCGTATGAAGTGGACTGTCAACTCCAAATACTCCGAGAACAACCATCAGCCCGTTGCCATCGTCAACGGCTCTTGTGGCACGCTTCATGGCTGTCAACTCCACTTCCCTCCCTTTATCCGGAGAATGGTGGATGCTGAGATGATGTATGTCGTGTATACATCCATCGCACGGCAACTGTCAATAAAGTAGGCAAGCATTGGCTCGGACAGTAAAGATCATCACACATTATGAGACTGTTCATTAATTCATATCGATATCAGACCATACTTGATGGAATACTGAGAAGTCGAGTGTAAGTGAGGAACGTCTTGTAGTTGTTCATGATTTTATATATAGAGACTTGTTGTCAAGTTTCTGGAGTTTATATTCTCACCAGTACCAATTCTTTTCAACGGTACTTACTTTCCTTGGCTAACGATCCCTGGCGTTGGCAGAGGTCAGATCATTGTCAAATCCAGCGGTGACGTTTGGGGCCCTTATGGCTCGTGGCATCGCGTGCTCAAGAATAACGGAAAGCCTATCGAGGGCAGTGCATCACCTCATCAAGGTGCCTTTGTCGAGACACCCGAAGGGGACTATTGGTGCATGGCTTTCGTGGAGCTCGGAACAAGTGGAAGGTTTCCTGTTCTTGCACCGCTAAAGTGGGGTGAGAAGGGTTGGCCTAACGGTGAGCTGGACAGTAACGGCAATGGGAAGAGTTCTTACAATCATCCGCTCCCGAGGCATAACGTTAAGCCTGTTGAAGGGACGTTTGAGTTCAAGGAAGCCAAACTACCGCCTCGGTTCGAGTGGAACCATGATCCAGACAATGAAAAATGGACCACTGGACCCGATGGGCTGGTGTTGCATACAGCTACTACCACCGATGACTTCTTCTCGGCGCAGAACACACTGACACACCGTATTCTTGGTCCGCAGTCCACTGTTACCATTGAGCTTGACTACTCCTCCATTGAAGATGGGGACAGCGCAGGACCCGTGTCGCTGAGATATGATGCTGGATGAATCGGTATCGTCAAAGACGGCAGCTCAACAACACTGCAGATGGTCGACAATGCCGCAATGGACCCTGACAACAACTTTGTCACTACTACCTCGAAAGGAACGGTCATCGCAAGCAAGTCCATCTCTGGTGGCAAGATCTGGCTGCGATGCCAAATCTCAACTGTGTCGCCGAGTCTTTCAACATTCTTGCATAGCACAGACGGCAAGGCCTTTGTGAAGCTTGTATAGGAGCATGTCACCAAGCAGGGAGGGGTTTGGCTCACTGGTACCCGACACGGTATCTTGAACTTTGCGACTAAGAAGAGTGGAGGACATGTTGTCGTCAAGGAATTCGACATTCGTCTTAGCTAGATACTGCAAACCCATCCATGATCACGGTCTATGTTACTGTTAGGTGGTATAGGTCAGATGCGAGTGTAGAGAAGAAGACCTAAAGATGGCTAAAGATATTGATGAATAAAACGATTGAATAGTACATGGACCAAACTATTAAGTTGGTATAATGATGGAAATTTCCTGGAGCCGCACATGCATGGCATGCAACAAGCTACGGCCTATTAGAACAATCAATTACCGAGAAAAAGAGTTGTCGTTGATCTGAGAAGCAGTTCTGCACCCAACCACTTAAGGACGAAACAACCAGTTCCCAGCTCCAAGTGTACTTCGAGATTCTCTTCATTGAACTATTTGTAATTGGGATATTTCAGCTAGTTGACGCAGAAAGGTATAGGCACTTAGGCTATAGCTCACCAAGAGTCAAGGAAAATCCAAGGTTGAAGCGAATGAGAGTTTAAGGATTGATGGCAAAGAGAGAGGGGGACAGCATCGTGCTGTACGAGGGGTTCTGTTTGGGGATCTTGGTATGTTGCAGGTTGGAATGAATACCCACCCACTAACCACTCTATCAGAGGGCATCTGGAGATGGCAGTGGCAGTGGCAGTGGCAGTGCTGCTGATGTTGGGTGAGTGTTTAGGAGCGCAGCAGCCACAACGGACAAGGGGGCTAGAGCTCGCTCCTCGTGGAAGCTCTCTCACCCGGACCAATGGCAGGCTCATCATCGTGCGACGGCATTGAGAAGCCTGGGCGGCTATGTGAGGCACCGACTGGACCGGACCATTCACAATGGAGAATGTTTCGGGGGGATGGGCTCCTGGTTTGATATCGGCTGCGCCCCCGCACTCTACAGCATCCCCTCTCTACGTACAGCCTTGATTACCGCAGGCTTCCGTTCAGAATACCTCGAATCAATTGTCCTATATCAACACTCACGTCCCGTTAGTGGTCAGCTGCGAGTAAGTCATGATGGCCTATATGTTGATGACACTGCCACGCGAGGTTTTCATCCTCATAATTGAGAAGGTCTGTTACCTATGCGCCGCCGGTACCGTCGGACCGTCGGTCGAATGGGCGTATAGGGCTTTGCCTTCTTGCCTTGGCCATAGCAGGTAGTATCCTGAAACTCTTGGGCGGAGAGGCTTGGAAGACTGCGCTGCAAGAAATGTATCGCGATGTCGCTACTCTCATCCTCCTGTCCGAGCCATACATAGACCTTGGCAGCACTTGTGTAGATCTGCCGCCTGAGTCCGACTTGGCGATAGCGCTCATATATATTTGATTGATCAATGCAGATCGTGTCGATCTAGGATGAGGTTGGCTGAGTGATGATCAAGCTCTATGGGTACGGAAAGAATGGAGATTTTCCCTGACGGCGAGCTCGCCTTGATCCAAGATGGTGATCTTTTTCTCGGTCCCTCCGTCACCCTACATATACCAAAGCGCGGTGTATACAGGACGCGATGATAGCTCTGCACAGATGATAGATGCCATGATATTATTTGACGTCGTCGTTCCGGGATCCAGTTGGAATAAACGGACCTGTCGATTATGCAGGACAAACTTACGACAGGGCGATGAAGGTATTCCTCTCAGCAAGGTTGGAGATTAACCTGAGGCCTTCTTTCTCGTGTTCTCCAAAGACTTGGTGATAATTTTTGCCACTTCAGATCTTCATCGACCCTAAGGCTGAGGATATCCCATGGCTTCGAGCACTGTATCCGCGAGCTCTCTCTAAAGCTTCTACACGACTCTAGCTCTCTACTAGGAACTATCATTAGTTTCACTCAGTTGTTCACTTCTAATCCAGTAGTCTTCATCGTCGTCTCGATGCCGGCTACAGTCCCCCATGGCACACGTATTCCATCAGTTCCATTGCTAAGGCTTCTAACCGGTACGCCTTGCCCAATAGCCGCACGGCCATCACCTGGGTGATGCTATTTTCAGGCGTAAGACTAACGTTTAATCCTATTATAAAAGGGAAGCGCTCCAGCTTGTAGACCACTGAGCAAAGAGTCTTACAACAATATCACCTCGATAATTCACGATCCTCGCGGTGCAGGAAGTTGCAAATGCCAGCAACGCCCCAGTAGCGTAAACGCTTACTATTATGACCAACCTTGGTAGCGATCTAGGCCCTGTTCTAGGCGCCAGGCCGTCCCATAAAATTCGTTAGAGTTCAAGAACCAACTTCCACGTTCTTCGTTTCAGACCTTTTTTGGCGCTACCAGCACTTGAGCTGGATAAACCGCAAACACGTCATCACCGTTACCATAGTCCCTCCCTTCTTCACAACCAGGGGAAACAACACAATCCTCACTTTTGAGCATTTTCGAACCATCACCGCGCTCATTCATCATAGCAGCGTTGAAGAGGACGAAACTTTCAAGGTCACTATTCACATCATACTCTGGCTGCAGAGGTGGAAGCATCATATATCTTGCCTTTTGACTGCGTATCTCGACAGAAACCTCAACCGCTTCTCTCGTCACCTGCGACAGACTAGAAACAAGCTGACTTTCCAGATTGGAAGGTGTTGGGATAACGGCACACAGGGTCTGGAAGATAGTTTCGGATACGGCCCTAGCGTCATGGTCACGCTGGTTCTGATCACTGTCGCGATTAGACAACAGTGTCAGAGTTGTGGCCCGCCATCTCCGTATGGCCGAGGGAGGTCCGACAAGCTGCTTTTCGACGCTCTTGAGTTTCTCTCTTGTTTCTCGATCCAGGCCGAACAAGTAGTGAGTAAAGACAAACTCCCAGAGCATAGTCATGGCTACAGATGTAAGCACATCGCGACGGCGTACTCAATCGCAGAGATGCGTATCTATATCTGACCCATCGAGTATGGTGTTATCCAGCCTGTCAGTGATCATTTCGTCGCCAATTGCTAATGTCAAGCGAGCAGCGCACAGATCCGAAAACTTTGGGAAACGCAGGATCCACTGTCCAAGATTTGAAAACAGTTGCTGACATAGATGGTCAAGTAGTCCTCATCTCGGATGTTAAGAAAGTCCTCATGCTTGGGGGGTGCTAGGATCTGGCGCTGCAGGTCTTGGAAGCTCAGCTCATTTCTCTCAGCTAGCATGCTCACGATAGCTTCGTGGCCGTTCTTGGCGGCTGACGATAGAGGCGTTCGTCCGCGGTTGTCCTTCAAACTTACATTAACCTTGTTTGTATCGAGAAGCAGCTTAGCAACCTTTTCAACCCCGCCCTTAATCGTTAAGCCGTGTCCATCCCCTGACGCCCATCTCAGTAGCAACCAACCGCCCTCAACTCCAAGCAGAGCTTCCGTTACCGTTGCAATATATAGGGTTTAAAATACCTATGGGTACCTGATGATAGCTTAATGCCTAGTTACCCAGGCATAGAGTTAGGTAAATAATGTTATATATAGGTACCTATAGGT
>VYWZ01000163.1:0-24485 GCA_008711595.1 Fusarium xyrophilum | reverse complement strand
TCTGGGTCACATGCTTATCAACCACGTTAAACGTGGCTAAAGTCTTTTCATCCCTTAGGATAGTAGTCTACATCACAACCAACATTTCACCATTGATGAGCAGTTCCAAAGGCAAACGGGAGAATGGTTGATGTATCGATAGTATGCTATGTGTTCAATCCTCTTCCCTCGCAATCGTCATGGCTGTCCGAGCATCATTTCAACCTCCAAGCCCTCGGGTTTGGTGTCAGCGGTAATAGTGTGTGCTTGCCATCCCCGTAATGCTAGTCTGACGTTGCGGTGGCCGCTGTGATAGTATCTATTCGTGTTCTAATAGTGCCGGTTGGTGTAGGCTGGACGTTTCGAGGGTATAGCCTGGAGTTTCAACGTTGGTAATTAGATATATTTCAGTGTTAGATGATATACCTTAAAGTTGGGCTTCCTGCATTGCAGCCTGGAGGCTGGCCTCGACATTCGAAAGTCTGTATGCATGCATTAGATCGCCTCTCCTTTTTCTAGGATTCCAGGAGACTATCGTTCAAGACTTTCTCGAGATGAGCAGCGATAGCGTTGGTGGCATGAAGGCCTCAACAGATTGGCTGATTGCAACTTGGCTGTGGATTGACTGCATCGCAGGGTTCACGGCATCTTGGATGGCCAAGGTACTAAAGTATGCTGGCCAGGCAAAGCCGCAACTGAAGAATGACCTGAGAACGCAGTGAGAAGGCCACCTCTCGGCTTGGACTCCTTGGAGTGAGGGCGTTGGAGTTTACCAAGGCATCTGCCGTCCGGCCATTGGCTAAGGTGACTGAAGACCCACGGGTTTCAACCCAACGGTGAGGCTATTCGCAAAATCAAGACAAGAGAAAGAGGCCACAGTACCTTACCGATCAGCCAGAAGAAGGTCCTTCCGCCTGAGGAGGCCCGCCGCGGAAAGGTACCCAGTCATTAACCATCCACTCCCCTCTATGAAGACTGAAGAAGAAAAGCTCCTGGATCCTTGACAGCCTGTCAGCATCAGGGTCTTGTAGCGTTCCCAATTTGACCGGACATGAGCTGGAAGTTGTGCCTCTCCTCGGGGCACTCCCGGATTTCTTTATAATTAGGTTTTGAACATACGAAGGACTTCCTTTATAAGGTTACGCATTCTCGGTGTTGTCAGCCATCTTAGTTAGTATAGGTCTGACAGTCACTTCAAACATGTATCCAAAGTACTCATCAACAAGACTCTGGCACTTGGATCTCTCTGGAACTGGATCAGCCAAGGATCCCATCGCTGCGCGTTATCTATCGTTGAGGGAAACTCCCCTGACGGCACACATCCGATGTCCTCTCCGCTCTGAGGCCCCTCTTGGAAGACTTGGGACTGGTCTATTTTTACAACAGTTCGTTCCATGGTCAACCCAGCGCAAGGAGATGCACGTATCCATCATAAGCTCGCCCAACTACGCAACCTAACCCTTACACCCCTTTACAGAGAGCAAGTAAAGGTTACAGACGAAACAACAGTGCTTTTCATCAACGATGTCTCCGCCTGCACAGAAGACATTCTCGAACTCGCTCTTCAACGACGCAGCCTCAACGCAGACATGACATGCGCCATGGACTGGACCTGCGTAGGTAGGACCCGATCCAACCTTTTACAACATCTGGAAAGCCCGCACCATAGCAGGAGACTCCTTTTTCGAGGTCGGCCTCGATGGAAATTGGGATTCAGCTTGGAACCTCTTCTGGAATGCCCCTGGAAACCCGCTCACGCCACGACGCACAACAGCCCTTCCAGGTTTTTGCCTGCTGGAACGGGGCTACAGCGTTTACTGCAGTGCCGCTGTTACACGGTCTTCGGTTTCGAGATACTCACACGGGAGAATGTTTCCAAGGCGAGCCTCAGTTGTTTTGTAAGGATATGTGGTCCCGGGGTTTTCGCAAGATTGCAGTTGTGCCGAGTGTGAATCTTGGATATTCTGATGAGAAGGCCGCAGACGTCAAGAAGCTGAAGGGCTATGTGCCGGATACAGTTGCAGGACAAGAGGAAGATGGTGCAACAGATTGGGTTTACGATCCACCTGAGCAGGTTAGGTGCATGTCCTCACTCCACCTGGGAAAAGCAGTCTTGGAGAGCCTGGAACGAGACGCTGTATTGAGGGCACGGACAGTGACCAGTGTCGCAATGAACCCAGTTTAGAAGACGTCACGAGTAGACAGGATTTTGAAGTGATGATGTAAAAGCAAACAGACTTGTGTGTATCGACATATGTCCTATGAAAGGACATCCATGATCCCGCTGGGTGTTCCTTATGAACACATATATACCTCAACAACCTTAATCATTCTGTTGACTGCAATATCAAGTTCTGTCCAAAATGACAGGTATCGCGTGTCACTACCGCTTTGCTTCCCCGACAAATGAGAGACTAAATTCAATTATTACGCTTTCCAATAGTCCACTGTCTATTGGTACCAATAACAGCGCTGCCAGACGGGATCAAAAGCCCACCTTGATGGGAAGAGTGGCCCGGCTCCTGTCTACTCGACATCAGGTTCAGGGGGAGGATCGAGTTGGTGGATATAGTCTTCGGGGGTGGGACCAAGTTGGTGGAGATAGTATTCGGGGATGGGATCAAATTGGTAGAGATAGTTTTCGGGGATGGGACCAAGTGGGCAGCTATAGCTACCGGGGAAGAATCCTTGAGGATAATACCATGAAGGATCGGGAAGGTATTGCCAGGAGTGTGGTACATTGAAGTAATTGGGGTTGAATCCTGGGTTGAATCCTGGGTTGAATCCTGGGTTGAATCCTGGTTGGAAACCATTACCACGGAAAGGAGCCATGCGGCCACCTCGTCTGAAAGAAGGTCCGTGGTTGTTAGGACCATGCCAGTTAGAGTTGCGTCGCCAGGGCCTCCGATTCCCGCGCCGGGACCAACCATTTCGTGACAGGCCACCGTTGTGCATATAGGGTTCGTCTCTGTAGTAAAGCTGGCGATCTCTTTCAGATGAGGATGGCCAATTGTGGCACAAGGGTGGATCATCGTTACAGTCACCCAAACCGTTTCCTGGGCTCCCACCCTGGTGGCCACCACGTGCAGGTTCCCCTCTTCCCGATCGATCAGGTCGTCGGGCACCACGAGGATTTTGCTCGACCTGGAAACCGATCCGCTGGATGGGATGAGTAACCATTATGTCATCGAGAATGCCGTACTTGATGAGCTCATCCTCACCTGTCGTACATACTTGAAAAACATTTTCCAGTCTCTCGAGGTGCTTGACTTCAGGCACCCAAGTTCGGACAAATGTTCCGTTGTCATCATAGTCGAATGCTTGTTTAACAGGGTTGAAGTTGCGTGTATCACTTCTGGGGTCGTTACCCACACCCGCCACGTACTGCCAGTTCGCCCAGTTGCAAGACACATCATGATCTACCAACATAGCTTCATACCATTCAGCTCCGTAGCGCCAGTCAATGCAAAGATGCTTTGTGAAGAAGTTGGCGACATTCTGTCGAGCTCGGTTCCCGGTGTAGCCGGTATGATAGAGTTCCCGCTGTGAGGCGTCAATCAGCCCCAAGCCAGTTGTTCCTCGAAGGAACCTCTCAATGATATCACCCAGTGCCTCGGGTGAAGGGTCTTGATCGGCTTCAGCTCCCTCCTTCAGAGCTGTCTTCCATTTCTTGACATACTCGCCACTGGCTCCTCTAAAACCATCAAGCTTGAAAAGGCGTGAGCCAAACTTGATCGTGCACAATCGCATGTAGTCCCGCCACAGGAGCTCGAGTCTGACAGCTTTGGTACCTTCGTTCTCTCCATTTCCGAAGCCTGGAGCTCCAGAGTAGGATTGTTCCTGACCGTCCTCAAACTTGACAAGTTCCTCATGAATGCAGCGGGCTGAAATGGATCCGAGTGCAAGGTATGCTGAAAGCTTGGTGCTGTAATCTGTTCCTAGTAGACCATTGCGGGTCTCCAGGTAAGTAGTGGCGGAGCCCGACTTGATAACATGGCGAAGGCGGTCCCAGGCAGGGTTCTCTCCACCTTTGAATGGATGTGCAGACCGAGCATCTTCAGGATAGGGGGGAGGGTTTGGCACCATACTGTTGATGGGCTGTAGGAGACGTTGTTCAAAGTCGTTGTAGTTGTCAGGAATCTGGAACGGAGGTTCCTGAGGTGTTGCCCACGATGAAGGGAAAGGAGGTAACGATCCGGCCTGCGGACGAGGGAGAGAGGCGCGAGGACGCTCACGGAGAGGTTCCTGAGTTTTGCGGAAAGTTGTGAAAACATCTGCAAGATCCTTTGGGTCATCCAAACCAGTGTCGCGACTAGTTACAGGCATTAGTGAGTTATTCAAGACGGACACTTTGACAGTCAAGTAGACTGACAGGCAGAACTTACTCGTCGACGTAATACTTTTCGTCCTGCCAAAGCTTGAAGTTGATGTTGTTCTTGGAACATACAGATGCTACAGCATTTTGATCATCAACCTCCTCCTTCGATACGTCCTCGGTCATCCAAACCGTATCGACAGATTGATGTTCATCGTGCAGAGACTTGATCAAATGCTTGAGGACGTGGTCGAAGTTTCCGACACGAACCAACATGCCACTACTGATGTCCTCAAGATTCTGTCTCAAATCCCAGATAGACTCAGCTTGGAACTTGGCTCGGATGGGGCCACATCTCCAGAAGCGGCCTACCTGACTCCGAGCTTCGGGGTAGGGAGACTTTTGACCTTCAGTAACGAAGCCTGATGTTTCGATTTGGTGAGGGGGGAGGATATAGACGGGGAGGAGATGAGTGAAGCCATGGTCAGAAGTGGCCAGGTGGTGAAGGATAGGGTTGTCAATTACCCTCAGATCGCGGCGAAGTAGATAGACGAGAAGTTTATTCCCAGCCATGATGTCAAGATTACAATTGTCTTGTCGTAATGTAATCTGAGGCGTAAACAGGGCGTTTATGGTATGGTCTACGGTTCAGGGAACGAGTTGCGGATCAGAAGGGAGATAGAGATCTTGAAATGGCGCAGCCGTTGTCAGATCTTCCACTATGTGGATGTGCGGGAGGGGCCTAGTTTTGGGACCGGGATGAGGACTCAATATCCGGGCCGCTAAGTAGTTTCGTTCAAACGGCTGGGAGAGTTTGTGGGAGGTATTTGGTTGGGCCGTGTACAGCAACAGCAACAGCAACAGCAGTAGCAGTTGAGTTGATTGTATATTTGTGGGCGTTTATAAGGGTTCGGATACCTTACTTGTGACGATATAGTGTAGTGGTAGTCAAACAGGAAGAGAAACTTCTCAGAAGCAAACGAGTCTGATAACTCAACAGAAGAGTCTCGAAGGTTAGAAGGGCAGTGGGTCGGGTTGTATGTAGGTAGTAATTGCGTAGGTGGTGAAGACAGAGCTAAAGAAGTCTGGGCTGACTAGATGGATGGGGAACAAGCGGATACTGAGGATATTAAATAGATTTTGGATATCAGAAGCTGGAATCTGGCTGCTACTATAACTTGAGCTCGTCTTAGCTTAGTGTAGCAGCTTCAACGGTTCCCGGCCAGATATAGACACCGTGAAGCAAGGTCGTGGCCTCGATCTCGATGCGGATGTAGCCACAGGGGTGTATATATTGCCTGCCTGCGACCCTTGGATGGGATGGAGGAAGCTATGCGGGAGCCTAGCGTGAAGTGACGGGTCGGATCTCCTGGTAGTTGATAGTGGATATCATGATGGCGTTCAGGTCCCCTGGACGCGGGAGTGAAGCTGCTTGAACCCCGGTTCAGCTCAATTTGACTCAAAGGCCAAGTCTAGACGGTTGAGAAGAGGGTGTCTAGAGTTGAAAGACGGGCCGAGACAGAGAATGAGTGCAGGAGAGTCGAGTGAGCGAGTGAGCGAGTGAGTGAGTGAGTGAGTGAGTGTGTGTGTGTGTGTGTGTGTGAGAAAATAGATCCAATATCGACTTCAACCAACCGCAGTTGAGAAGAGGAGAATACAACAGGGGAATGAGAGAACAAGGCGAGAGTTGAATGCAGATGATGACGATGATAATAAGAGTCTAGACTAGGTAGGTACAGGAGGTGAATGGGGATCCTCCTTCCTAACGTTGGGCCAGCAGTGACCGATACACCAATAACTCTCCGATTTGTCCAGGTCTAGAAACCCGGGACAATCATGAAAAGCGCCTTTTTACTTTTTGGAGGATAGTGAGTGATAGCTCGATTGATTGTCGTTTAAAACGATACAATGCCACGGCAAGGTCCAGAACGGGTAAAAAAAACCCAGCAATACGAGGCGATGGAGAGAGATATGTACCGGTAGAACAAAGAGGAAATAGAGCAAGGCGAAAGTATAGGCAAAAAGAGACCAATCGCTCACTCATTCGGACCCTGATCAGCCGGCCCATGACGGAAAACCCGGTTGCTATGATGCGCTTTGCTTTGTCGATTTCCATGCCCCTACGACGAGCCTCTAGATCGGACCAAAGACGGGAGCTCTAGCCTACAGGGGTTAAGGGTAAATAAAGCTCAAGCGAATGGCAGGCGACGGGGAGCAGAGAGGCTAGGCGGCTAGAAAAAGTTTAAAGTGTGTCAAGTTTTATCCGCTCCAGGCGATGATCTTTTTCTTCTGCCCCCACGTACTCTGTACCTCTCAGCGAATGCAACCCAAACATGAGTGAGTGAGGTGATTCTGGTTGGCCCTGGGGCGGGACGACGCGAGCAGTCTTGCATCGCACCCCACCCTCACCCCAGGTTGTTCTGCTTTAGGGGCGGGAGGCTTACAGGGGGCTTCAGGGCATGTCCGACCAGGTTCGGCCCTCCCGTCTCGTCTCTCAGGCACAGGCAGTGAGCACTGGGTGGGGTGGGGCTCACCGGGTGAGAACATCGCCAAACTTTAGTACGTGAAAGTTGACACTTGACAAGGGGAAAATTTCCGTAAACCGCTAATCATGTCTAAATTGACCACAGGTTGCTCGCCCTGGATCGAGGTTTGACTGCTGTGCTTCCCCCTGTCAAGCCTCAACTGTTGCTTGCATAATCAATATTGTCTCCGCCTCACTTCTCTCCTCTCCTTGTCTTGTCTTGTCTTGTGTGTGTCAACTGTCAAGTGTGCACGACGTGATCTAGTGTTGCGCCAACGACTGAGATGCGATGCAGCGGCACGGCTATCGACCCTATCACCGCCATCGTGGGGGCGTGTGCAACTGTCGCACTGACTTACTTGGCTGTGCTCTGTTGTGCTGCCTACAGTACGGAGTACATACAAACGTTCTGAGACACGACAAGCGGCGGGACAAGACCTCGTGAGAAATGGTTCGTTCCAGGACCAATCGATCCGAGCGTCGTGTTCCCTCGAAAATGACCTGCTGTTTTTTTGCCTTTTTGCCTTTTGCTTCTCTTTCTTCCATTACCGACGTGGGGAACAGCCCTTTGTCCATCAAAGGTACCACAGCCTGCGATATCCGTTGACAACGCGCGCTCCCGACGATCGGGCTCATGGCTCGCTCTCACACATCTTGTGCTGGTGTTGTTGGCTCTACCACCCTCACGCAGGCATCCATTTTGTCTGATCTGAGCTTACGGTGAGTTGGCGAAGAGGGATTCGGGCCAGTCTGGACCAATCAGACAATCAGATTCATCTGCGAATCGGGGGGCCCAAATCCCCCCTTCGCCAACTTATTTCAAACGGCATTTGTCGATGAACAGACTTTGTGTCTTTTCCCCTTGACAAATACTAGTTAGGTATCATGAAGATACCTCACAGTATCAACAAATGCAAGCCAAAACATCCCAATATCAATCGATATGATACCCGGATCCAGCCGTCTCCCGTCTCAGTAACATGCTTATCTCAATTTTGTCAACGTTGTATGGATACTTGATTGCATGAAGCCCACATGCAATGATTTCCAATCGGAGTGGAGTCGAGTGCAGAGCAGATCACAGCCAAGCTTATCACTATAGCCTCGACCGGGGGTATATTGTACTGTCGTAACCAGTTTCGAGCTGCAAGACCGCCCGGGATCATCATCACATGAATCAATGCGACTGGATCACACGCGTCTTGAGACCGCGAAACTTGATTGTAAGCCTGCATTGGGCAGGGTAGCCAGTTATGATTCGGAGAGATAACCAGCCTTTCGAATGTCTTCTTGGAACTTGAGCATAAACTGCACAATGATGACGACGGTTAGGCAAGCCCATGTCTTGAATTGGCAGGTATCAAACCAGCTCATCTTGTCCCCGTCGCCGCCACTCTCGTTTGGGTACCCCATCGCACGTTGCAACGAAGATCAGGGTTCATACACAATAACTCTACTGAGAGCTGACCTGGTGCTAACTTTGAAAGCGTTTCCTGATGATTTGGATGGGAGTTTAGCATGGGCAATCTTTGATTCTCGATTTTGTCATAACTCTGCCATAAGTTAGATATTCATGTTGAATCAAGTCCGGGCTACCTACCCTACACTACGATGCTTTGAATTGTCACGATGGTGTTGGATCCCCTCTCTGCTTGCTCTGTGCGATCATGGAACCCACATTGGATCATCTCTTCCGACACGCCCTCTGACAGCCCAAGTCAGAATGATAACATGAAATGCAATACTACACACCACGATGGTAAACCGGTCAATACCTAACACGCCACGATGGTAGACCGGTCAATACCTGGAAGCGCGCACCATGTCATGATGTCCACACTCGCATAGACAGGCGCTTGAATGGTTCGGCCTTGCTCGCGCTCGCGACATTGAGATAATCGCGAGGTGCGCCTTTTCTTTCTCTTGCGTTGTCACAATGCAAGGTCAATGCAGACATCACAAAGACAAACGCTGCTGCCAATGAGCTGCTGGAGATCACTATATCTAAGCGTCCGCAATGGTACGCTCAATCCCATAGGTCGTGTCATCAAGCCAAGGCTTCGGAAGGTCTTCATCCGTCCTGCAGTCAGATTCTCCTCGCAGCAATTGCAAATGTCTCTTATGCGTAACGACCCAACTTGTAAGCCATGTTCGTCATATTTCTCTTCGATCGAGATCCCCAAAAGTCGCCTGCAACTGTGGTTCAGGCTCAAAGCTCCATCGGTTCATATCCACAACCATAGGGCCACCAATAGCAATCTCCAATTGCTGTACAAAGCGCCCAGCGTTGATCGAGAGAGCCTTATTTTCTTTAATCCAAGGTAACTTAGCGGTTAGGTTAAGCTCATCAAGCTACAGAAATCCCGCAGTGGGTTTGATCTGACCAATCAGAGAGGAATGTGCCGCTTACAGCTTAACACCAATTTACACCACTGAGACCCTGTCGCAGATTGTTCAGCACCGACTTCGTCGTTGATGCTATGCTGATAGTTATTTTCTAAACCTGCCGGGTAGACTATTGACTGATAGATGCATGGTATGAACAGCCATGGCTGAACCGACTGAGTACTGCCATAACCCTCGGTACCCATCAGTCACCGACCGTCGACGGATCGAGATGATGAACTTGAAGGGCAAAATATCCTCGGTCGGACTGAGTCGGTCACATCGTCGTATGTCCGCGAGCCTCGTCCGACGACGGAGCGTGGGGAAAATGACCCCAGATTTTCGGCAAAGGGGAAACTGGGGTAGAGATGGGGCATCACAAACAGGTTCTAGGAAAGGAGAAGCAGGATGCTTAAGACAAGAATTGATATTGACTTTGATATATATAATTCCTGAGAGCTATTTCACTGAAGAAATGCAGAGTGCTCAAAAAAAAACTGACTTGAGAAGTGGGCAGATAGCAATCCATCGGGTTCATGAAGGTAATGCTCAGAGTTGAAGCTTGTGATAGTGAGCATCATCAATGCCCCGCGTTTCGTTATGTAGGATATCAGCATTCGGCTTCTCAAAATCAGAGCTCAGCGGATTGTTACTGCATGAGGTACAGTATCACCACAGCAGACGACGTGAAACACACCAGTGCCATGCATGGTCTCCCTTGGGGCCACACATGATAAACAACAATCATCTTCAGCGACCCTTCGAGTGAATAGTTTTGGTCGGTGAGGATCAGACTCAAGCCAATTCAGCAAAATGATAACAATTGAGTGCATTGATTGGCTAGTAGATGGGGTTTGAGTTTCCCCTCACCAGAAAAGCCCCTGGAAGGCTTTATTTTTCTGATCGTGATGATTGGACATCTCAGACTTTTCGCACAGTACATTCATCTGATAGACTCACACAGATATACAGTGTGAAGATGACCAATTTCCCTGAGAACGTCCAGCCGGCGGCTAGCCGAGGGTGGTTTGGCGGTAAGCTACGGCAAACTGAGGCATCTACAGCCGAGCGTAAAATATGAATACCTACCAACTTTCTCCAAGACAAAAAACCTCTAGGATATTAGGCCCTGCAGAAGGCTGCTCTTCTCCTTTTTCCTTCCTCCTTCTTTGCATTTGTGATACCCCTCATCATCATCATCATCATCATCATCATCATCATCATCATCATCATCATCATCATCATCATCCCCCAGGCCAATTGACCTCGTGCTTCTTCTTCGTTGATACGCAGGAAGAAGACCGTAAGCCAATTATCCCCAAGAATGTCTGCCGTTAAACGGACCCTCCGAACGGCCTCCAAGCAGCTGCGCTTCCAGTCTCCCCGGGGTCTTCGTGTCGCCGCCCCTCTCGTGGTCCGCTCGGCGTTCGGCGCCGCTCGCTCTTCTCTTCCCGCTTCTCACGGCGCCGCTATTTCAACATCTATTGCTAGACGATCAGGAACTCCCGACATGTCTTCCGCCGACCGTGAATACGATCCTGAGATCAAGGACATTGCCGACTATGTCGCCAACAAGACCATTGACTCTGAGCTTGCTGTGAGTGCTCCCAATTCTGCCGAGGCCCGATTTTGCACCCCGCAAAATACCCCGCCTCGAAGCTTCTCACCTCAACACCAACAAATTATCACGAGAAATCAATGGCACTCCGTCGTTAAGACTAATCGCTGATCCTTGCTTCAACAGTTCGATACTGCTCGATGGATCCTTCTCGACACCCTCGGTTGCGGTCTCGAGGGTTTGAGGTTCAAGGAGTGCTCCAAGCTCCTTGGACCCATTGTCCCTGGCACTGTTGTCCCTAACGGTCCCAAGGTCCCTGGTACTCCCTTCCAGCTTGACCCCGTCAACGCCGCTTTCAACATTGGTGCTATGATCCGATGGCTCGACTTCAACGACTGCTGGCTCGCTGCCGAGTGGGGCCACCCCTCCGATAACTTGGGTGCTATCCTCGCTGTTGCTGACTGGATCAACCGTACCAACAAGGCTGGTGGTGACCTCGCTGGCGGCAAGACCTTTGTTGTCAAGGATGTCCTCGAGGCCATGATCAAGGCCCACGAGATCCAGGGTTGCTTGGCTCTCCTCAACTCTTACAACAAGGTCGGTCTTGACCACGTTGTTCTTGTCAAGGTCGCCTCGACCGCCGTTGTCTCCAAATTGCTCGGCCTCAACGAGAAGCAGATTGCCGATGCTGTCACCCAGGCTTGGGTTGATGGTCAGTCTCTGCGAACCTACCGCCACACCCCCAACACCATGTCCCGAAAGTCCTGGGCTGCTGGTGACGCTTGCCAGCGTGCCGTCAACCTGGCTCTCAAGGTTCTGAGGGGTGAGCAGGGCGTTCCTACTGTCCTGTCCGCTCCCGTCTGGGGTTTCTATGATGTGCTCTTCGACGGCCAGAAGTTCGAGTTCCAGCGCCCCTATGGCAGCTATGTCATGGAGAACGTCCTCTTCAAGGTCTCTTATCCTGGTAAGTTCAATCACTGAAAGTCGATCTGTAAAGACAAGTCTAACATGTAATAGCTGAGTTCCACTCTCAGACCGCCGTCGAGGCCTCTGAGAAGATTCACCACCTCCTCAAGTCTCAGGGCAAGTCTGCCGCCGACATCAAGTCTATCACTTGCCGAACCCACGAGGCTTGCATCCGCATCATTGACAAGCAGTTCAAGCCCATGGACAACTTTGCCGACCGTGACCACTGCATCCAGTACATGTGCGCCACCATGCTCGTCTTCGGCCGTCTTGAGGCCACTGACTACGTTGACGGTGGTGAGGCCGCCACCTCCCCTCTGGTCGAGTCTCTCCGCCAGAAGATCAAGTGTGTTGAGCATCCTCAGTACACCAAGGACTACCATGACCCCAAGCTCCGAACCATCTCCAACGCTCTCACTGTCGAGCTCAACGACGGCACTGTCCTCGATGAGGTCGCTGTTGAGGCCCCTCTTGGCCACCGTCTCCGCCGTGAGGAGGCCAAGCCCGTCATTCTCGAGAAGTACAAGCGCCACCTTGGCCCTCACTACCCCGAGGCCCGCGTTGAGGAGCTTGTGGAGCTCAGCTTGGACGCCAAGAAGCTTGAGTCTACCCCTGTTGATGAGTATGTTGATCTGTACACTGTTGAGAGCAGCAAGTTTGTGCAATAAAGGATTTATGAATGGGAGAGAAGGAGGATGCATATTTAATCGCAAAGCCCAAAGAAGGCCATGGCTTAGTTAAAATGAAAACATCACGCCTAAAATGAACCAAATGAATACGAAAAATTCAACAAGACTCATTGAAAGAACCCATAAGCACCTTGGTTTGCTCCCATGTGTAAAAGGCGTGCCTTACGAACTAACGTTACTCCGTATTAAATCTCGTGATTGGGTCGGGTTGAGCGAGGGACAGCACCGCCTCAGATGCCCGCTTTATTTGGTAGGGGCTCTGGCTTGGCCGAGTTTCCAATCCCAAGAGTCGTTGGTGACAGGTCGAAACACTCTCCTCCTGCATCTAACTTCAGCCTGACATCCTGACATTGCTGTACTTTTGTCACGTTGTATCAGTGCCGCCAAAACCATCAGGATCCGTGTCGATTCATCGGTCTTAAACACATCTTTATACCCGCATCGCAAGTCCGGACCCCTTCGGGCCGCATCGTCCGTAATCATGGCCGCAGATCGTCAGACTATTGTTGAAGTGAACCGTTCGCTTCGCAACATAAAAAACGTAAATGCTCTCGAGTCCCCGTTACCGGAACACCACTCGCGCCATCATACTCATCTGGGCATTATTGCTGAACGTCAACTAACACCGCGAAGGAACTCGAGAGCCTCCTTGAGCGAGGCGTAATTGACGACTCCGTCTACGATACCATCAACGCCGCTCTTCCCGGCGAGTCCTCCCTCTCGGGCCCCCTCAAGACTGCGACCGGAAATAAGAACGTCAACACCGCGGCACTCAAGGCCGCCACTCCTGCACCAGCAGCACCAGCCGCCCACGCGCCTCCTACCAAGGCCTTCGAGGATCTCAAAGTCAAGTCGCATTCGCCCGCGCCACCCGCCTACGATCAGACTCCTCCTCCTGGCCCTCCCCCACGCAACGTCAAGCCCACTGTTGCCAACGCCCGCGCCCTTTACCGCTATGCTGCCTCCGACGGTCGCGACCTGTCCTTCGAGAAGGATGACCGTATCGCTGTGTGCGAGTACATGAACCAGGATTGGTGGATGGGTCGAAACGAGCGCACAGGACAGGAGGGTATCTTCCCCCGAAACTACGTCCTTGTCGACCAAGAGACCAAGAAGTCCGTTGCGCCTATTCCACAGCCTCAGTATGGTTACCCTGCTTACTCGCAGGGTCCTCCTCCTCAACAGAACCCTTACAACTCGCATGTGCCACCCATGGCCGTTGCCGAGGGTTCTGGACAGCCGCAGGGGCAGGAGGGAGGTGGCAAGGATAACAAGGTCAACGAGTACGGCAAGAAGTTTGGTAAGAAGCTGGGTAACGCTGCTATCTTCGGTGCTGGTGCCACCATCGGAGGAAACATCGTCAACAGCATTTTCTAGAGTCACACTGTTGGGAAAGATACATCCGCTTGATTTTAAGCTACAGGGCGCATTCATTGTGCGTCAGGGACTCGAAAGCTTCATAAACAAGTATCTCACTCAGGACGATACTGAGCCTGTGTTCAGTCTTTGTTTAGTACACAGGGTGTTTTGATTGACCGCTGCGAAGATCAGAACTGCTTACTCGTGGATGAAATCAAACGATAATCGTGAAGCTGATGTCTCAATTCGATATCGATATATCCGTAATTTGAACACTTTTAGCCCATATTGTTTCTCATGAGGCGTCCTTCATCATGGCTGGTGGATTCTGGTAGACCATGTATACTGTGTTCAATACAGTGCCAGCATCTCGGCCACTATGCAAATCCTGGCCATGATCAGTATCTACACTGTACGTCACAAAATTTCTTATTGACGCTCGAGAAATCTTGAACGAAAGAATTCAACAACACCATAATCGAGACAAAGCCTCCATCATGTCCACTGCTATAAAGCGCGAAGCGGAGGACTCTCCTGCCCGGCCAAAGCCGAAGAAAAGTAAGAAGAGCAAGGCGAATGCACCGGATGATGGCCTTCTCGATACTGAGCTTGGTCTCAACACGCTCTTCACCAAGATGGACAACCAGCTCTTGGCCGATCATCTCGCCCAGAAATTGGGACGCTTCGGCACTGACTTGAGCGCTGTTGAGATTTCTGATATGACTGTCTCAGGTAAGAATTCCTGTACCCAATCGCCACTCTTACTGAAAATCTCATTCACAAATTCCCAGCCAACGCGATTCAAGATACCACCTCATGGCAAGAGTCAAGAACATTGGATAAGTTTCCCGACTTCTTGGAGAATGTATTAGAGGACCCGGAGGGTCTGAAGAAGGCGCCTAAGAAGAAGGGGTCGCCTCATACCCTCATTGTTGCAGGAGCAGGTTTGAGAGCTGCAGACATTGTCAGGTATGCCACTGCGACTCAGTTTGAGAGGTAAAAAGACTTACTCTGAGCAGGTCGGTGCGCAAGTTTCAAAGTAAAGAGAATTCAGTCGCGAAATTGGTACGTCTCTCTTGAAGATGAATGGGAATGATATCGCCAACACACACACAAGTTCGCCAAGCATATGAAAATCGAGGAGCAGGTCAAGTTCCTCCAGAACCGCAGAACTGGCATCTGTGTCGGTACACCTGCCCGACTCATGGATCTCATCGACAACGGTAAGTACGGTCTCGATCCTCCCCTTTCCATTCCTGTCTCTTTCGAAATCGCAGGCAGGCGCTGACTTCAGCAGGCGCACTCTCCTTGGATAACTTGAAGCGGTTAGTCATTGATGCTTCACATATCGACCAGAAGAAGCGAGGTGTGATGGACATGAAGGATACGATGATGCCTCTAGCTCGCTTCTTGTCAAGAAAAGAGTTCAAAGATCGATACGGTGACGAGAAGAGGCCGTTGGCTTTGTTGTTCTATTAGGTGGATGTGATACCCTGACACAAGAAAAGTTGAATGCGGCGAAGCTGTTTCTGTTTGAGACTTACCCTCGATTGTTTACCTTATAGATCTCGCCTACCTGCTAGACTGTTTATGTCCACAATACAGAAGATGCCTTCTCACTTTTGATTTCCTTCATATGACTTTGTGTGGTTTCCCATATGGCGTGGAAGGATCGCTCCGAGAACAGCAACTTGGCACCTGCTCCTACCCTCACCACCACCAGACATCACCTTCCGCAGATCCATCAGACCATCCACCTACTTCTTGATCTCTGACGACCCTCCCGATCTTAGACTTTTCATCTTCATCCGTTGTCTTCAGCTACAGCTCAAGCTCGTTTTTGGAACGCATCCCTCAATCACTCACTCACTTTTTTTTTTTTTTTGGTACTGTCGTTTAAACCAGCACCCAATTTCTGCACGCTTCTCTCATAATAGTCACTGGCTTCCCTTACAGTCAGTCATGCGTCCTCATTTGTTCGCTGGCTTATTATCGAGCTTGGCTACTCGTACATACAGCCGCGATACATCTACGCCAGGTATGGACTCTGAGCCAAATATCAATGAATATCCTGACAAAACATTGTAGAATGTGCTACCGTTTGCTCTCGCGCACTTATGCACTACCATGGTGTTCCTGCTGTTGAGGGTGTCTGTCGTGACATGGCCGTTCAACGAGTAAGTTATGGCTTCTATTGCATCGAGTGATGTATTACTGACCACGCACAGGAACTGTTCTCATGCCTGGCCAGTTCTTGCACTGATCAGTATGGTCAAGCTTTGACATATAATGTCTTCACTTGCTCTCTTCATGGTGCTACCATCAGTGATCTCATTCGCGTGGAATTACAACATACGAACCTTACTACGAGGCGCTTCATGCCTCTCGTTTCACGCTCTGATTCGGCCAGCTTTGGGTTCAAAAACCATTTCAGCCTCTCTGTCGACTGTAAAGCCGGGCCTGATGTTGTTCTTACATTGTCTCTCCCCGAATCCACCGCTTCAGCTCGTCAATCTATTCCTGGTGGTGGTTTCCCTATCTCACCAGGAGCTGGGAATGGCAACCCCAACGCCGGAGCAAGTCCACCGGGTGGTGCCCCAGGCCCGAGCAATGGTCCCTTGCCGGGAAACACAGCAGGCTCAGGGAACGGTCAAGGCAGTCCTTCAGAAGGTACAGGTCCCGGAGGTGGTGGTGGCAATGGTGGAACTGAACCGTCAGACCCCAACGCGGATTGTGAAGAAAACAATTCCAATAATGGACCTTCACAATCTGGCAACAATGATGGCCAAAACCCGCCTGTCCCGGCTCCGGTTCCTGCCAACCCTCCTACCAACCCTCCTGCAAACAGCAACTCCCAGACAGATGGCCAGTCCAACGGCCCTCCTGCGCCAGGACCAGATGCTGCTGTTGGTAAAAGTTCGCCTGACGACCCCAATCAAGGCAATACAGGACAACCACAGCCACAACCCGCTCCTGCTCCTGCTCCCGCAACTCCTCCTTCAAACCCGGACGGAGGCGACAGGGCGCCAAATAAAGATGGGACTGGCGGACCGGGAGAGGATTGCGATGAGAACGCTCCTGGAAACAATGCTGCCCCAGCCCCTCCAAATACTGGCGCCTCAGTTGACTACTCTATCGATATTAACAATCCAGCATGCGCCAACCAGAATCAGCTTCCTCCTGGACCTCCAGCATCTCGAATACCAGCGCCAGCGCCAAGTTCTTCTGCTACTCAAGGCCCCCTTCCTGGCCCTGCTCCTGCTCTTGCTTCCACGGGAGACAAACCTCCCTGTGGTGCAGAAGACGGCATGCCAGACTGCCATGCCTCTCATCAGCCTCCAAACGGCGATGGCAGCGGTGGAAATGCGTGCTCGGACCCCAACTCAGACGCTGGCTGTGGCTCTTCTGAGCCTTCCCCGCCTCAACCGCCTCCTCAGACAGCACTCCCTGCTGTTCCAAATAGTTGCACCGGGGATGAGAACTCACCCTATCCCGCAAATGGTGGCCCAGGAATTCCAGCGCCAGCCAATCCTCCTTCTCCTGCATCTCCGCCTCCAACTCCCCCAGAAGGCCAGGTCCCTAACGGTTCCCAAGATAATGATGGTACTGGAAAGGAGAGCCCCGGTAAAGGAAGTGGCAACGGTGATGGCGGAGAAGGGAGCAGTGATCCCGGACCCCAAGCACCAGAAATTACAGCAACACCTGCACCACCTGCTCTGCCTGCACCAGCAGTTCCAGCCCAGCTTCCAGGACCTCCTGTCCAACCAAGCCCCCCTCAAGCTACTAGTCCCAACGCTGTTGGCGGCGCTCGTGAGGGACCTCAAGTCATTAGAGTAATTATACCAACGCAAGTAGAGAGCACAGCAACACAGGTCATGCAAAGGCAAGAGAATGGTCAAGCACTTGGCACTCCTGGTAACGACATTCCTGCTCAACCTGCCCCTGCTTCAGCGGCAGCAGCGGTCCAAGCAGATCTTCCGACAGAGACAGGCATGCCCGACGCTTCGTTCGTTGTTTCAAACGACTCGACAAGAGCCCATGACTACTCAGGTACCTCACATACCTCACTGACTTTTGCTGTTCTGTTTGTGGCAATGTTTTCATGGCTACTGATATGATGCTATGGCTTACATTCTTTGCGTTCATAGGCCTTTGTGCCCAGTAATGTGGGAGTTTAAGGAGACTGCATTATCTTACAGAAATCTGTATTGATTGGTGGTATGGATGGCAAATGATGGTTGATGAAGCACGTGAAATGGTATGATGATATTGTAGTTCCTGTTATTATAGCAACATACCCAAATGCAATGACTTGTTCCCGGACGATTTGTCGCGAAAAGACATTGTAATGACATCAAAAGTTTGACATATAAATACAAGAATCAATAGGCTTGCTCAAGAACTCGATTAAACATTATCGGCCCGCGTGAGGTAGCTAGATGATCAGGGCCACGCCGCTCCCTCACCGCCATCTCTTGAGTTTATGCCTATATCTTGGGCTCAGTAGGGAGTAATACTCGGTTGAGACTCATGTCGTAATTTCGTAGTTGACTGTCCAGTCTCACTTGTTTATGCCAAGTCTTATCGGTGCCCTTTAGCAATCCTCTGAACTTGATGCCCATTATCCATCCTCATCGCTTCATCCTCACAGGTTTCCCACTTCCGCATCAACAGCCTGACATCCTCGACAACGCTTTCATCCTTTGGATCCTTTGCCTTAGTGAGCATATGACCAATGATCTCCCAACAGAGATAGTCCTTGAGTGTCGGCTGTTCTGTGGAAGCAAGTTTCTGAAAGTCTATATGATACGGGTGATATTGGCGGCTTCAGAGGTCCCCGATGAGGCTGTAAAGCTCTTCTGTGAAAGTCTTACTTTGTTCATATATTTCGTCGGATCATAAGGGCACAGGTGTCGTTCTTGGTCTCATATGAAACACACTGGGCAGCCTGCGAGGCTCTGCTTCCTTTCTACGGATACTTCCTTGAACTTCTTCTGTCCTGGAGATTATCGTCTTGATAACCGGAACGTGAGTTTTCCATCCAGTCGTTCCAGTTCTGCCGATCTTTAAATCGCCCGCCACTAAGCCTCATGATAAGCGTCATCACCATGTCGACATGTCCGATCTCGAGAAGCCTCTCGATGTACTCGATCACGAAGGACTGAGGCATTTGCAAAGACACTCCATTTTCAGCCAGCTTGGACTCTCGGTCGGCAGGGCTCTGCTGTACCATGGCGGCAGACAGCATGATTCCCAAACTTGAACGAATCGCGCCCGGGGTTGGAGGACTGCGAAAGCCAATGCTTGCCTGCCTTTGAGTTAACGAGGTCCCGGTTCTCCTGGATGGCCTTTGTGATGCGTTGTATGCCAGGGCTGGGATCGACATTGATGAGTGCAGCGGAGCGAACCATATCAAGACTGATACAGGTGTGTAGGGTTGAAGTTGCCCATCAAGAGCAGATACTGTAGTGAGATGCACAGGGAGATGGGAGATGTGGAAGCTCTTCCTCGAGAGTGAAGTTGTTTTTACTCGAGAAGAGTTTCATCCAGCGGGTGTTGTTCGCAGCCGATTTCTCTCTACTGCACCCATGACGAGCGATGCGAGATTCCTTCCATCCGCTTCGTTCAGACTTTGTCCAGCAGATCTTATGAACAAGCCAATAGATGTTTGCTTCCATTCCCAGCTTGGTAGTGCCTCTCATCCACCTGGTACTGTCTGTCCATTACTAAATTTATGTCAAATTTATCGAAATTTACCCCAGGTTTTTCGTCAACCTGGGATAGAGGTCCTGAGTCTTATCACATCACCTCCTTGTCTAGCTAGCGTCAACTTGTGCTGCTTTGAAAGATGCAATCGGTTCTGTGCGGATTCTATGGGATATCGTCATGTTGTGATACTGTCCGCTTGTTGGACCGGCGTGTGACTGGAGGGGCACCAGGTTGATCGTATTGACTTGGCTCAACTTATTCTCGTCTTGAAAATGAAAGTGGTACCGGTAGTCCAAGTCATGCTGAGTCGTCGTTGTGCCAGATTAGAAGGATGATGCCTCTTGTAGTACTCGCAGTCAAATAGATGTCACCTTGGTATGCAGGATGCGGACCACCACGGTCTTGGTCCAAGTCAAAGTAAGTAACCCATCCAGATTGAGTCTGTTGCAGTCTTCTTCCAAGATGCATAGCATATGCGGCTTTGGCTTTGGCTTTGGCTTTGTTACACAGAATCATGCTGCTGAACTTGTGTCTTGCGGTTTGCCTCTTGTTTGACAGTTTGTTGGATGATGATGAGTATGTACACTATAGTTATGCTCGACAAGACCAGCAAATAGGGACCGAGTGTCTGTCGCTTCGCTCCGGTACGTCTTTAAGCTTATAGGATAAGTTATTACTTTATATACTTACTTTCTTAACCTTGACATAGAAGAAGTTTTTTGACTTGGTACAAGTTATCCCCTTTGATACTACCAGTAGCACTCATCAAGGTCATCCCTCCCTCTCCTCCTGCATGTCGCTTCGCTCCGTAGCTTATCCCGGAATGATCCCCATCTTCTCAAGGTGATTGATTCCCCAAGTTAATTCAATCGACTATCCCTTGACCTGCACTCTTCGAGCTTGGCCCCCGGACTCCTCCTCAAGGTTATCTATCCACTCTGTTGATTGATGCCAACACTCCGTTCGGTCGCGTTGGTCTCTACAATTACTGTTTCACTTGACGTTCATGATCAAGGTTGAAATAATCAAAGTCTGGATTCGTCTCACCACGTATTCACTCGTCAAAATGGCTCGACGAGATGCCCCATGGTGAGGTGCTGAAGGACATTCGTGAAATCAAACGGGAGTTCGCGGTAAATATGCTGTTGTCTGTGGCCGCTTCCCAACTTCCCAACCAGGGACAGTACTTCTTGGGAGGTCCGAACCGTGTGTGTGGATCAACAGCCCCGTCCTTCAAGCAATTCTCTTGGACGTCTTCAAAGACCATCCTGATGCGACCTGGTACAACTTCCTCATCAGAGAGGGCAGAGAGGGCAGAGAGGGCAAGGCGCCGGCTGAGGACAGTAACGCGATTGCGAAACTGGGCAGCATGCCTCTCTGAATGGCCGACAGATCAAGAGTGCCGTCAAGACTGCCCGAATTCCTGGCTGCCAGCGAGAATCTGCCTCTTGCAGTTGATCGTTTGCAGACGGTTGTTTTCATGCGAATGGAAAGCATTCAAGATGCTGGAGTAGGTCGGGCGATTATAGGTCTAGCAAAGGTCTGGCATTCTAAGCATGAGGATGATCCTCTAACTCGGACATGGCCTCGTACCGACCGCTAAACTACAGTGGCCGGTGAGATCTTTTGGTGGCAATCTGCAGTCAAGGCAGCATGGACTTGAGTCTTGAGGTGATGAGTGGAAGGCATTTCTCACGATGGTGAATAGGTAAAGGCAAATTCGTTACAGGGGTTGGCTTGGAATAGCATTTCACATCAACAAGTATATAAAGGACTGCCTCGTTAGAAAATAACAGCATTCGTCATCATTCAGGTGCTATCATCATCTAAGCGTACATTGTTTGCTTTCACTCATGCCTCTGAGCTGGCGTGATCCTCGACACCCATTTTAAGCTCCGTACTTCTTGTCCTTGTCGGAGATGGGGAATTCGCTGCCTGTGGCGCTCTTGTACTGGTCGCGAATGGCATCGGAAATAGCCTCGTCCTTGGCCTGTTCAGCGGCGCTCTCGTTGCTCTGGTCGCCTCCGCCGAGGAACTTTTCCTGCACAAAGTCGACGGCTGCAACGGTTGTTAGTACCGAGATACATGGGAAGTTGATGGAGATGATTACCCTTGTCAAGGCTATCCTCGTTCTTCTCGCCCTGCGCGCCACCGCCAGCCATTCCGTTGACCTTGTCCATGAGGCCACCGCCGGCCTCGGGAGGAGCTCGCTGGCCTTTGGTGTTGTTGTTGTTGTTGTTGTTGTTGGCGATGTTGGCGATGTTGTAGCAAACAGGGAGATACTTGACGTATTCCCCGTAAAGGCAATCCTTGCCCCAACGAATGGGATCCATGTATGTAGTTGGAGTTTTGGGTTCAAAGTTGTAATTTGTAATTTGTGATTTGTGATTTGTGATCTGTGATTCGGATATGTAGGATGATGAGTATGAAGATGGAAAGATCAAGAAGTGGACGAGATCTTCCCTTTTATACAGCTAGTCACACTACGCATCTACGCATCAGGCGGGGGAAGGAACAATTCTTGATTTACTGTATGACAAGGGAAGCCACTAACGCAACTAAAAACAAGGACATGTACGTGAGACCGGGGGATTTGTACTTTCGCAGCTGAACAATGATGATGTGCATTGACGTCGACACCAAAATGTATTGGTGCAACAGCTCGACAGGGATTGGCAGACCAAGATGAGGTGCGGCGGTAGCATAAAGGTTGAACTGGAGCGCTGGCGGTGTATGGAAGCTTTGCCAGGGCTCTCTTGGTACTCTACTCTACTCCGTAGCTGGGACAACCTTGTGTTGGTGATGATATCACAGGGAATACACAATCGTTAGACATGCACAGCGCGCATGTTTGAATGTTTGGATAAAGTGTGTAGCATTATTGAAACAAATGGGTATCATGAACACTGCCACTGCCTCTGCCTCCCCTCCATCTCCCCTCCATCACCCTTGTCGATTGATGCCCAGTTATGCCCGGAATCTCTCAACCATCGCCGTTTTTTTGTTGTCGTATCGTCGTCGTGACTTTCCTTGGTCGTCAGCATAAATGTATTTGTTTCGTCTCATCGTAAGCTCTGGGTCGCGGTCACTATCTCTGATCCCGGGTATACATCCCATTGGCGTCCATGACAGCTTGGCACCGGTGAGGCATGCTCTCCATCAGCGCTTTCACGTTCTCCTGAGGTATGCTGTTCCAGGTGGCTCGGACAACTTGTCGGATGCGCCAATCGGCGACCTCGCCGTAGAGAGATCGGTCCTTGTCGTTCTTGAGATTAGCCTTGACCCAGTTGAATATCTCGGTGATGGGGTTCAGGTCGGGTGAGGCGGGAGGGAAGTGCTCGGTGTGCACAGATCGTCCTCGCATCTCGTCCTTGACGGCAACAGCAGCGTGGGCACACATATCTGGACGCATAGCGAAGCGAGATCCAGAAGGCTGATCGTCGATCCACTTGGAGAATCCTGGAAAGATGACCTTGTAGTGATTCACAGGACTGAGGGGCCCGAACTTGTTGTCCGCGTCGCGGCTCCAAGCAATGAGAGGACCTTTGCCAGTGAGACCTGAGAGGTGGGCGAAGTACAGCTCACTGTTACGGCAGGTATCAGGCTCAGCAGGCACGTCGTTGATGCAGTCAAGATGGTATTCCTCTTGGGACTGTCGAATGACCAACGGTTTGTGTGCGTCTGTAAAGGAAATGCGGACTTCCGCAGTGAAGAGAACCTTGTTCCATTGCTCGACAGTCCAGTTGACATGTTCGAGAGCGAATTCAAGTCGAAGCTTTCGGGTTTCTTCACTAATGTAAGGACGGATGACGGCCGGGTACAACTTGTACCCGTACCGACCGAGAGCATTGCGAATGGCGATCTCAGAACTCTCCAATCCGAGGGCAGCAGCAATCTTGGAGAGGGGCATGCGGCGGGCGTGGGGGGAAGACTTGACGAACTTGACAAGCTCTCGGGCTTGAATTATGGTAGGTACTGGAGGTCGGCCGTCGGTGGTGCGAGAGGGCTTGTCAGATATTTGACGAGCTTTGACGCGAGTCGCAGCACGGGTAAGAGGCTGGGTCCAGTTGACGCTTCGAGCGATGGCCTGCTTAGACAGTCCCTGGGCGTGAAATTGGACAGCATGGGCCCTCTGATGGCTGCTAGGGAGGCAAGAAGCACGCAAGAGTTGCTCAGTCTGCATGACATCTTTCAGACGTTCTGGGTCACTGCCAGCAAGTTGAGACTTGGAGCTGGAGAAGTGCTTGATTGAACTCTTGACCGCGTCAAGCCTGGATGCGTTGACAGCCGCAAGGGCCTCGCGAGTAGCAAGCTCATGTTCGACCCTGGAGACAGTGCTGAGAATTGATTCGAGGGCTGAAGCCATTGTGAAGCTTGAGAGCAATGAACGAACTTGTGAAGACAATGAAGAGAACAAGAACAGCAAAGATTGTCGAAAGAATTGCGGGGAAACGCGAATGCAACTTGGTAACTGGGTCTGATTATCCTGGCAGCCTGGGAGGAGCAAGGATTGAACAAAATGGATGGATTGATGTGATTGAGGAAGGATCGCGAGAGACCCTCCCTACAGATAGATGTCATTAGTGGACTGTGGAGGGTTGATTGGCTAGGTATGAGAGCTCTGGGCCAATGAGATGGAGCATGTCAATGGAGCTCAATTGAAAGTTCTCCACTTCTAGTTAACAGTGATCATACTGTGAGTGCTGATGATGAGAGGCGCATTTCTGTGGCTTTGCGGGGTCGGGTCCTCTTCTGGCCGGTCGACTCAAGCTTTGGTGGGGCCCAGACTCTATCGCTGTGACGCAGACGCTTGGCCTTGTTGAAAAGCTGGAATATCGCGACAGAGGCAGCAGTTCAGTGCAGCTGCTCCAATCCTCTCGCTAGGCTCTCTACGCGCACAAAGTCACATATCTCTCAGTCGCCATGGCTAAGACGAACGAGGATCTTCTTCGGCGTCCCTTGTATCGTATGTGTTCGTCCCAAACCCCTACCCCTTTACCC